>JAKTTS010000466.1:0-12771 GCA_030560485.1 Ascoidea tarda (nom. inval.)
TATCAAAATTATCAAAATTATCAAAATTATCAAAATTATCAAAATTATCAAAATTTTCATTTCCCGGATTTATCCTTTCATCATTTAATGGGGATAAAACATTTTTAAATCTATTATTACTATTTAATTGAGCACTAGATATACTGTCCTGCTTTCTTAAAGTTTCTAAATTGAAAATCGTCTTTTCCTCTTGGATATTGGAACCTGTTTGATCATTAAACGATTCACTTGGGAAATTTTTATTATTCAATAAACCGTTTGTATTCTGAAAATCATTGTTGTTTGAATTGACTGAATCTTTTTGTGATTGAGAAATTCCAATTATTTTTTTAACTTGTGTTGGTAAGATTATTTCATTTTCCTCCATTATAGGTTGATGTTCTATAGTTTGGGAACCGGAAAAACTCGTTTGGAAAATATTTACTTTTGATTTATTTTTAAAAAGATCAAATTTTAATTTTTTTCCTGCCCTTATATTTTTCAAATCTTTTTCTGTTACCTTTATTGGAGAAACTCTTGGAGATGAAGAAGGAATCAAAAAATGAAAATCATGGGCACCATTTTTCGATTGTTTTAAGGGAGTTTTTTGAATATTTTTGAAAAAATTTTCTGAATCCAGATCAAGTATTTCAATGATAGAGTGATCTTGCGGTTTTTCTTTTGATTTCACTTCTTGAAAAGAAAAGTTATCTAAATCGGTTATTGAAATATCGTTCAGGCTATATTTACTTTGTAATGCAATTGGTTCTGCAATATTCTTATTCGAAGATTGAGGCAAAACAATAACATTTGGTATGTCACTATTGTCGGACTCATCTTTATTTAGAAAATTCTTGGATGGACTAGAGGTAAAAATCCAATCACTAAAATTTTCTTTTTCTTTTCCTTCTTGTTTATCTTTACCATGTATCTTGGTATGGTCTAGATCATATAGCCATTCTAAATCTTCTCTAGATAATGGAAAATCAGGTGGAGAGCATGCTAAACACCACATATCATTATTTTGGCTACTGTATTTATTGCACTCAGGAACAGAATATCTCAAGTACAATTGGTTAATCAGTGATAGAGATAGTTTTGTTTTTTTTGACAAATTAGGGAAATTGATTTTTATTGATTTGAGTATATCACACCATTCATCAGAATTGTATAAATGAATACTATTTTTATCAATGTCAATTGAGGGTTCCAAAACGTTGTGATTAGTTTTTTCAATTTCTTGGATTCTACTGATAATCATTTTCTTTTTATTTTTTTTTTTACTTGTTAATAAATCCAACATTGATTTGCTAACTTTCACATCGCTAATACTAGTAGAAGAGTCTGGAGCTGCCCCATATTTTTTTCGCATATGATCTGTTATAGAAATTATTTTGTTACCAGTTGTGGCTGCTCGCCTAGGAGCTCTTTTCTTTGATCTGTCGTTTCGAAGTTCAGCTTTGTCCAGAGCAAGAGCCAGGTCTTTTGGTGCCAGTCTGCTCCCAGTTTTACAGTTGTCCTCAGCTAAACTTCGAGCTGGATTTTCAGTTGTATTGTCAGGTCCACACCCAGAATCCAAGGAGCCAAAGGAAAACTTCTCTCTCAACTCTTTGAGTGTTTTTGTTTGGCTATCTTGATGCTCAAAGTAGTTCAAGTTTATCTGCATCTGCGTGGACAAAAAAGGCTGGACGTTGCTGTAACCATCTTCACGATCACTCTCGCTATCTGGTATTTCTGTAAATCCAACTGATTTCATCAAAGCAGCACATTTAATTGTCTCCCACCTTGTCGCTGAGCTGAGCATCTTCTGAAGAGGCGTCCAAAGAAACGCTTTTCCCTTTATAATGTCTTTGAAAACGTCTTTAAGCGCGGCCGCACCCGATTGGGCAACCGAACCAGCGAAGAGTGGGGGCCCTCTGAAATCGTTCCATGAAATGACCGTCGGTGAAACTTTTCGAATAACACATTACACATAAATTTGAGTGAGACAAAAATGAGGAACAAACAACAATAGGAAAGACAAAAAAATGAGAAAGTGAAAAAGTAAGAAAGTGAAAAAATAAGAAACAAAAATATCTAATCATAAAAACGTTGCGAAGCACTCTACTTGGTTTGCAAATAGATTTGCTTCAGTAAAATACAATACACAGCTCAACACCAGAAGTAGTAAACTCTATAATACCAAGGTTTGGATTTGACATAAGCTTCTTCTTCAGCGACATCTTGTTTAGTAACATCAAGATCAACTTTCTTTTTTGCTGAGGTTAGATCAATTTCTTTCAAGGGAATGCAGATTCTCCAGTTTCTGGTCCAGACCTTGTGGCCAACATACCAAACCAATATAACAACACCAGACAAGTATGACTCGAAAAATGTTTCGGCACTTGGAGAAGATCCAATTGGGAAAAGAGCAATCCAAAACTGGGCTACCAATATCAATATCATAATAATTAAACCATATATTGATCCCCAAAATCCGAATTGAGATTTGTAAAGTAAATCATCTAATGATTGGTTCTGGGCCTTCATTGCCAATCTCAATCTAATGTGACATAAACAAATACTAGCCCATCCGAAAATTGCTGATAATCCCGAAATAGCTAGCATCCAAGTGAAAACTTTTTCTTGTGCAGATGATGCAGAGAGAAAACAGAGTAATCCAGCTAATGATGTACAACCGACTGCAGTCAATGGTCGACCTTTTCTATCAATATAGCATAAAATTTTTGGTGCAAATCCTTGATTTCCCAATGAAAGTAATGTTCTTGAACAGGCAAACACTGAAGAATTAGCGACTGAGGTAACCGCAATGAGAATAACTGCATTCACAATTGATGGTAAGACTTTGATCCCGCCGTTAGTAATTGCAATAACAAATGGTGAAGCTGAAGCGTCGTATGAATTGGATCCAATGAGTCTCTCGGAATTATATGGAACCAAAAATCCAATAAGGGTTAATGGGAGAACATAGAAAAACAAAATTCTCCAAAAAACCTTTTTGATAGCTTTTGGAAGAACTTTAGTTGGGTTTTCTGATTCTGCAGCAGCCATTCCTGAAAGTTCGGTACCAGCATATGAAAATGCAGCTGTTACAAACACACTGCAGACGCCTTTGAAACCATGAGAAAATGCACCTGAATTACGCCAGTGCTTTGCACCAATATATCCACCTTTGGGTGCTCCTCCGCAGATTAGCACTATCGCCAAAATCATAAATCCAATAATAGTAATAATTTTAATCAAAGAAAACCAAAATTCAGCCTCACCATATCCCTTTACTCCAAAAACATTAATTACAACGATAAAGGTCCATAAAATTGCTACCCATGCTGCTGCACTGATTTTATTGTTCCAATATCCAATAATCATCGAAGCTGCCGTCAATTCCAATGGCAAAATAATAAGCCACTGCAATGCGTAATTCCAACTCATTGCAAAACTCCAACTTGGACAAATGAATCTGGTGGAATACACAATAAAAGAACCGGAACATGGAAAGTTGACACAAAGCTCACCTAACGCATGCATTGTACATAAAATTGATGAACCCACAATTGCCCAACCAATTAAGACACCAGCAGGACCACCAGCTTTCAAGGCTTTTCCAGAACCAATAAATAAACCGGTTCCAATGCAACCTGCAAGACTGATCATTTTTAAGTGTCTTTCTTTTAAACTTTTTGAAAAGGGATCGTTAGCAGTTATAGGATTCGAATCATCGTTTATATCAGCACGTTTGAACGAATCTTTAAAGTCTTTCCATTTGGAGTTTTCCAAATCTTCGGTATTATTTGTTTGAATCGAATTTGGAGCACTTAAACTAGCTGAAGGAGACGAAGCTCCATCTGTTTTCTCTGTTTGACTTTCTAAGTCTTTCATGATCACTAACCAATGTTTGTATGTGATTTAAACCAAATGTTTAAAACTGTTTGATTATTATTTTAGAAAATGTAGTAAATATTATCAATTGATTTTTTTTTTTATTTGAAATATTCTGAAATATTCTGAAATGCTCTGAGATGTTCCGAAATATTCTGAGATATGAAAAAGTTATAAAGAAGTAAAAAGCATTTTTCATTGATTTATATAACAATACAATTACTACGCTTCTAATATTGGTAATGCTTTAAAAAAGAAAATTAACACAAGTCTGATCTGTTTCTCCAGCATTGATATCGATGATATGCTAATTATTCAAGGAAATCAATTCTGTTAGAAATCGAAATTTTGCTTGGGTGATACGCTTAGAGTTTTCAAATGAATATGTTCAAGTTTGACACTTAAGGTTCAAATGTGTATCAAGAATTTCGTGGTTCCGAAACTTAGCTTTGTAGGCTAATGGCCTAATGCCATCGAACTTTGTCGGTTGATTTACTTCTCAATCTATTTTAAATCACCTTTATCAAAAGGCTTAATTTGTCTTTATGCCAAACTCCCCTAGGTTAACGTACTTTGGGCGTGGTTTTGTTTGCAGCTTGAACATTTATCCAGATTATTAAGTTGCACCATCCAGAGATTTCGTGCAGGGAAAGACTCAAAATCCTTTTCTCTTCTGCTTATATTGAGACAATTAATTGAAGCCAGACCATTATTAATTCAAATTAATAAATATTATTTGTTAGTGTGGCTCTCTAGAGGCACCAAGTACAGCGCAGTTTCTCAGTTTAGGCGGTTGGAGCAGTTTGGGTAGAAGAAATAGTCGAAGATATTTTGACAGCCAGCATAGCCGTTGGAGTGTTTCAGTCACTGCTTCTGTGCTTAACCACCTATTTTTAAAATATACCTCAAGTAGTGGAGTTATTTTGGGGTTCAGGACATGTTCTTGTTTGAAAAAAATGCTTTATGTTGGGAAAACAAAGTACCAGTTAAGCTTGCAAAGCGAGTGATTGCACTCAGTGTCCACAGCCATCTTTAATGAGAAACGACTATGAATTCAATTACACAGTAAAAATAATACAATTAGAATCACTCGGTATGACTGCTACATTTTTTATTGTTATATTTTAGCCGTCCAGATTAGTGTTGAGGGCCAGGAGTTTCTACTTATGATGCACTGCACTATCCACTCCCAGTCCACCAAAAACACATTTATGTCTTTATGCCTGGATTTCGTATTTATTAGCTCGGAGGTTTTCGATTTTCTCTTTCCGCTACTTGTTCTTTTTCGACTTCTGTGAATTTCACTTTTGGAGCGTTTTCCAGATCCTCTTTCTGGTACAATGTTTTCATGGAAATTCTGATTGAGAATATTCAAATCTTGATAAACCATTTCAATATTTTTATAGTCATAGATCAATATTTCATCTTCGAAATTAAGATTGTGTTTTTCAATTTCTCTTACCACATCAGGAATCGCAGCGATATTCTCAGCGTATTTAATCGATTTGGCACCTAAAGTATGAATTAAAAACTCAACAATAAACGGCTCTTTGCTTAACATTATAAATTTTTTTCCATTTAACACACCGGAATTATTAGAAAGCTGATTAGATAAGTCCGAAGCCTTTTTACATTCAAAATTTATTTTAAAATTGGATATATCAATACTTTGTATGCAATTAAATCGTTTTGACTCGCCGCTCGCTAATAAATAGCTAGTCCAGTTGTGGAGAAATTTTTGTTCTCTGATACAATCTTTAATAAACTCAATTGATAATGTTGGCCATCCTAGGGCCAATGCTTCTAAATATTTCGAACTTCTACAATATTGGTTGGAAATAACAGCAGCAAATTTATAGGTTCCAGCTTTAAATTGATTTTTCAACTGCAATCCCAAACAATGGTTTTCATTGTTAATAACGAGCTCCATCCAAGAGTGAAAGCCATCTTTTAAAATTGCCCCGCCGTTATCTATAATCAATTTTGATATCTCATCTCTGTTTTTATGAGTAAAATTATTGATGGTAGAGCTTCCCGTTAAACAAAAAACGCAGCCGGAAAACATATTACTATAATAAACTTCCTTATCTTCTGGGGTTTGGTATAAACTTAACAGCAAGGTTGTATTTGAACTATGGCGTAATATTGCCAGTGAAACAGAGCCTTTAAGGTTAGTGGATAATTGATTAGCTTCGCTTCTTCCTCTAATGGGAATTATGGAGTCAAGACTTTGTCCCAGTTCCTTTTTAAAAATGTTACATTTTTTGCTCCATTGTTGGGAATTAATACAGATATCAAATAGATTGGCTTTGATTTCATTTGAATTTTCTACTACTTTTTGTCTTTTAATTATTTTCAAGTAAATAGTGTCATAACCTCTAATACATCTGATGATTTTTTTCTTTTGTTTTTCGGTTCGATTTTTAGGGAAACAGCATTCTAACCCTGTGACAATATAACTGGGTCTTTTATTGATCAATTGTACAGAATCACCAATTCTTATATCTAGGGGCGAAACAATGTCATTTTGATCGATTATAGCAGAAGTGTCGTAAAACATGACATTGTATTTTCTTTCATCGACTTTAGATAGGACGATTGCAGGATAGTATTTGTATTGAAAAAGACACCAAAAGTAGTTATTCCAATTTGAAAAGTTGGATAAACTTCGATTAGATGAGGTTTCATTTCTTAGTATACCAATAGGAAAAGTATTAAAAATGGAGTCATTATCAAAAGATTTTGTGAACTTAGATAAATCATTTTGAGAAGGATTATTTGAGAGTATTGTGTGATTTGTTTTTCTCTTTTTTTTGGGACGTATCATAAAGTTGTCATCAAGGTCACGATCAAGATCAGGAATAATGTCGGAATTGTTGACCGAAATAATAACCGGATCAGAATTAAGATCAATGTCGGGATTATAGTCAGAATCAGTGTCAGAATTATTTTCAGAAGTAGTTGAATGATTAGATATAGTAGAGTGATTAGAGTGAAAATTCTGATTGTTTATGATTTTAATTGAAGAAGATTCATTTTCATTTTTGAGATTTGAGTGATCTGAATTTGAATGTTTATTTTGAATTTGGTTTGTTTCTGAATCTAAATCTGAATTTGAATTTGAATCTGAATTTGAATTGGAGTTGGAGTTGGAGTTGGAGTTGGAGTTAGAGTTGGAGTTGAAGTTGGAGTTGGAATTGGAGTTGGAATTGGATAAATTAAATTTGGATAAGAATTCATTATTTCTAAATAAAATTTCGTTTTTTGTCGAAGGAATTTGAGTTGAATGAAATTTATGATTAAAATCCGGGAGTGAAGAATCCAAGAGTAAATTTATGTTATTTGGGTTTGAATTTGAATTTGGAATCTGATTTTGATTTTGGTTTTTAATTGATATGTTATTCGAGGAAAAAAATTGAGAAAATGAATGGTTTTGAATTGAAGAGTTGTTTAAGATTTCAAGATTTCTTTTTTTCGGTGAGGATTTGCCCTGATTAAAAATAATATCTTCAACTGGATTTATGTTTTGGGTATCGTAAATCTGAGATTCATAGTCTTGGTGCAATTTCTGAGTGTCAAAAATATAATCGTTTTTTGTTGAGTTAATAAAGAGATCCGATATCGCTGTTTGGTTTTCAATCTCGGTTTGAGTATGAATCGTATTGGTAGTGTTGTTGTTGTTTTCAAATAAGTTTTGTTGTTCTAGAGTAGCAGGAATCTGCAAATCTGGTAGGAAGTTGTAGTTTGTGTTTTCATTTGTGATATTAGAGATATCATTAGAGATATCATTGGAGATATCGTTGGAAATGTCATTTGAGATGGGATTTGAGATGGGATATGGGATGGTATTTGATGGACCTTTGAACAAGTCTGTGGTTGTATCATTAGACACATCATTAGTTGTGTCATTGTTCAAGGAAAGATCATCGTCAGTACTTGCTGCCAATATTCTTTCTTCAGCTTTAGAGAGAGTTGGAATGTGGGAGGTATGACTGTTATCTGCTTGTAGGAAGTCGGATCTGGAAAGACGCAACGGGAACAGAATGTCCTGGGGCTGACTGTAAGAGTGATCGATTCTCTGCGTGTCGCCAGCACCGTCATCAGAAGCAACAGAAGAAGCACGCTGGGGGTGTTTGCCACCCGGGCTCTCGAGGTCATTGCAGGCACTGCTCTCGTGGGCAGCTCCAGTACCACGCGCACCAGGACTGAGGGGAGGACGCGAGTCGATCTTCTGAGTATCGGCGTAATAGAGGCTGACGCTGCAGACCTGGGAAAGCGCATCTTCCGCAAAGGCAGCAGCGGGGTCGCGCTGGGCGTCGGGCATCTCTGGCGGCACAGGCATCTCTGACGGCACGAGCCTCGTCCCTCCGCTGGTGCTCCAGAAGTCGACCTCTCCTGGTCCACGCTGGGCACGTGCAAGAGCCACGTGTGTGATGCACGTGGCTGCATTTACGGAATAACAGATCACGTGGTTATCTTTCTTTAGATATATATATAGCCAAGCCTTCCCCAGGTTTTGTTCCTTTTTGGGTGTCTGTATTTCTTATCTCATCTCATTCTTTCTTTTTGTTTTTTTTGCTGCTTGCTCTCTTGCTCTCTCATATCTTTGTTCTTGCTATTCTCTGCTGCATTCACTAAATGACAATCATCCTCGATGACACACGTATTCCCATTTGGCTCGACTGCGATCCCGGCCACGATGACGCCTTGGCTATCATTTTGGCCTGTTTCCATCCTTCACTTAATCTCGTCGGTATCTCAACTGTTCACGGAAACACCTCTCTTAAAAACACAACCTCCAACGCTTTAACACTACTATCCATTCTTAACAAAGCAGCCCAGGTTCCGGTGTTCTCTGGTGCTACCCATCCTTTAATAAAAGAAGAAAATCTTGTCACCACTGCTGATTACATTCATGGTAAATCTGGTTTGGACGGTTCCGACCTATTCTTGCAAATCAAACATGATATTCACAATCTAACCTTTCCAAAATCCGACAACATTAACGATACTCTTCTCAATTTAAATCAAACAATAGACCTCTATCATGACAAGTTGGTCTTAATAGCAACTGGTCCTCTAACTAATTTGGCTTTATTATTTCAAATGTACCCACAATCGATAAATAAAATTAACAAAATTTCTATCATGGGTGGAAGTATTGGTTTTGGAAATAAAACTCTCTTTGCTGAATTCAACTTTTGGTGCGATCCCTTAGCCACTGCAAACATTTTTAATAACCCTCAAATCCATGATAAAATCTTACTAGCTCCTTTGAACATTACTCATACTCTCTTAGTCACAAAAGATGTCTTGAAAAATATCCTAAAACCTCAAAACTCATCAATATCCTCCAGTTCTTCCAATTCTTCCAATTTTAGAAAAATGATTTATGACTTGTTAACTTTTTTTGCAAAAACTAATGAAGCAGAACAAAACTGGTTTGACGGTCCTCCCTTACACGATCCACTAGCTATAGCTCTTGTCTTAGATTTCTTCCAAAAAGATAATGTCTCTGTAAAGGATCCCTCAAGTTTAAACAACTATAATTTGAATGTCAATTTTAATTGCTGTAAAGTGCGTGCTATCTCCCATGGCCTACAAAAAGGAATGATTCAAATACTTCAAGATAATATTCCACGTGGAAATGGTGTAATGATAGCTGAATCATTAAACATTGATGCATTTTGGAATATTCTTTACGACGTCATTGATTTAGCTGATAATGTCTCTCCAGTCAATATCCTCTAACTAATAATCTTTAATTTATAATGACCAATCATCTTTGCATTTCTCTGATGTTTTTGTTTTCTTTTTAAATCTTTGTTTTTATTAATGACCTTTTTGCCCCATTGGTTTTGTTTTTATTTCAATTAGTGACTTCTTTAGGTTTCAAATTTTTTTTTTATTACGATTTTATTTTATATTATCACATATTATTATATATTATATATTATCATATTATATACTTAATATCACTAATGCCTAATTAATGAACTCATTACCCTATAATAAACCAATCTTACCGTATATATCATCTACAACTAAATAATCATTACTACTATTCTCATTGTCACTAGCGTTCTGAGGATTTTCTCTACTCCCACCCAAATATGCAATAGGAACAATTGTAGGTCTCCCATGCGCACATTGAAATGGTAATTTACAATACCCAAGCTTATTTACTAACATCTCACATTCCTCAACCAATAGTTTATCCCCAAACATAACTGATCCTCGACATGCTTTAGAATTAAGACATTCAATAATCACTTTAGGTATATATCTCAACTCATTTAACCATTCGTAATTATTATCTTTTTTATCCTTTCTAAAGAATTTCCGGTTTTCGCTTAAATCGTATCCATGTTGAATCAAACATCTCTTAATAAACTCCTCATCTTTGTAATTACTTCTTTCAATCAATGTATAAGGTAAATGTGATATTATGACCTTATTTACACTATTATCTTCTCCAGATTCTACTAAAAAATTAAACCCCCAAATATTAAATTCATCCAAATAGTTTAACAATAGATCACTTTCATCAATACAAACCTCAATTCTTAATTCTTCCTCCAACTTTATTGACATTTCAAAATCATTATCGTTCATTTTTTCAACAAAATCGCAAAATATCTCCTCAACCTTGATTCTCTCATCACACGCATGTTGATCAATAACTAATAATATTGATGAGTTTAACGTTGTCAATATAAATTTATTGTCCACTTGAGATATCACTTTTAGTTTACTAATATCTTCTCTACTTAGTTTAAAATTTTTTACATTAATTTCATTTCTGCCTATCTTGTTATCGAAAAATTCTGATGTGTAAGCTGTTTTATAATTTATTTTCAAAATGGAATTGTCATTTCCATAATTATCAAGACAATGGTGAGATTTTTTATGACATTTCGATTTTTTCATAATTTCAACCAAGCTACTTTTAGATTCACCATAACAATTATTTATCAACTTATCATTACGTTTAAACCCAAATTCAAATTTGGATAAAAAAGGTCTTAAAAATAAAGAGTTATTAGGATTTGAATTATCCCATCGACCATTTATTTCCTTAATATTAATTCTTCCTGTTTTAACTTTAGAATTTAGAAATAAACTGGCTGATTTCTTATTTACTTTTTGATTCAAAGGTTTTATATGCTTTGTCGTATCATTTTGCCCCAAATTTATATTCTCGTCATTATAATCATCAATATTACAAATATCATCTTTCGTATTTTTAAGGTTAATATCTAGAGTATCTTCGAATTTCCGTTTCAAATTGGTTCTATTAGAGTCAGTATTGTTAATACTACTATTTTTGCTAGTAATTCCGTCAATATTCTTTTCATTATCATTATCATTATCATTATTATTACTTTTGTTACTGTTCAATGTAAAACCATGTCCCGATAAGAAAGTTTTTAACAATTTTAAAATAATTGGGTTAATTGATTTAAAATGAGCAGAATTATAAATCAACTTTGAAGGATCCTGAATCAAATCAGATATCGAGTTTTCACATTCAATTTTAAGAATGAAAACTGGATATCTTGAAAAAGGCTTTGTAACTGAGTTTAAAGTTTTCTTATAGTATTTATAAGGACTCTTTATTTTTTGTGGAGATAATTGTTTTAAACTGCTAGAATTAAAAGAAGGTTGCAAGTATTGAAAAGAATTATAACCGAAATCAGATGATTTAAAAACTTGATTAATCGTATTAAATAATTGATTTTTATTATCGATTCTTCTATTATTTATAAATATAAATTGATATTTCCTAGATTGAGAAGGAATGGTTGAAATAATTCCACTTAATTTATAAGATTTAAATTCAGTAGATAAAAATTCATAATTATTCTTTATTGAAATTCCATAAACAGAATTTAAAATTTGAATGATATTAGTAGAGTTATCTGACAAATTTGGAGCTCCATTTGGGAAAGAAGAAGCTGAATACAAAGGGGGTAAAATAGCTTTTGTAATTAAAAAATTTGGATATAATTTAATTTTTAACTGAACATTTGGGTTTAAAACTGAAATTTGAAAAATGATCAATCTAATTTGATCTAAAACTTTTAACAAAGATAACCGAGAAAGTTGTGATTGTCTAACGGGTAAATTAAAAAAAAGATTATTGACTATGGTTATAGTTCCAGAGGTTTTCAAATCAAGATTTATTGGTATTTGGTATTGATTTTTATAGAGTTTATTCAAAATTTTGATATTAGCCAAATTTAAATGATTAAAAATTTTAACATTTTCAATCAATGGGTTATGGTTATTTATAGACTTTATAAAAATTGAGTTGTATTCTTGAGTTTTGGAGATAATATGGAAAGATTCAGTAATCTTTGAAATTGAAAATAATGATTCACCTCTAAACCCAAAAGTCTTTAAAGATTTAATGTCGTTAATATCATTGGAAGTAAGCTTTGAAGTTAGAAATCTTTTTGAACAAATTAAGCTCAAATCATCAGGATGTATTCCGGATCCATTATCTTTGATGACAAAACTAAAATTATCCAAATCAACGATAGCCTCAATCTTTGTTGATTGTGAATCAATGCTGTTTTCAATGATTTCTTTAATTGCTATTGGAACAGATGTTATAATCGTTTCTGATTTCAATAACGATAGTACCTGGTTATCCAACAAGCTTAACTGACCCATGAAAACAAAAAATTGCTGACTTCAATCTCTTCATTTAATCACTGGTAATTAAACAATAAAAGCAACGATAGCGATTCCTTTGCGTAATTTGAAAGAAAACAGAGCTCTATTTTCGATATTTTGGGAATTGAGAATTGAGAAATTGGGTTTTGTGTTCGAGCCCTAATACCACCTGACCATGGGCTTGGGTTCAATGTACTTTGATGCAATATTTAAAACCACTTTAATACTCAG
>JAKTTS010000467.1:0-12770 GCA_030560485.1 Ascoidea tarda (nom. inval.)
TTATTATTATTATTATTATTATTATTATTATTATTATTATTATTATTATTATTAACCATAATTAATAATATCGCTTACCACCTATTCTTTTGTTGTTTGTTTGCAATTATAGCTCTACAATCCTAAATTTAATTATTATTTTTTACTTCTCTTTACTTGCACACACCACTCACTTAATATAAGTACCATTGAAAAATTCCTGTTAATTACTGTGTTTCTTATTTCTATCTCAATCCAATATTTAGTTTGTCTATCAGAAACAGTCTCCATTGACCTTTTTATTTAAAAATTTTTCTTTCGCCATTTTCTATTAAATTTTTTAAAAAAAAAAATACCCTTTTATTTCAATCCTTTGTTTTTTCTAGTCATTTTCAAATGGCTTATGAATTCGTTGGCTACCAAGTCGAATTGCTACTACATGACAGTTCGAAAATAAGAGGTTATATCAAAGATGTCGTTGATAGAACAATTACTATAATCAATGTTGAATTTGTAAATACAGGGAAAAAATTAAATTCTTATTCAATCTCTGGTAATTTAATTAATGACTTGTATATTTTAAATTTACCTAAAAACCTATCCTCAAATTCTGTTACCATTAATACCAACAACAGCAATAACAAATTACAAACTGGAACCGCAATAAAAAAATCTAAAAAATCTAAAACTGATCCTGTTCCATTTGTCGACGATGCTATAATTTTTGCAAGCTCTTCAAAATCAAGAGACAACTCTCCAAGTATACCTTCAAAAAATAGAAAACTAAATAACAACAATAACAATCAAGATGATCCAGTTTGGGATGACGATATAACTAAAATTAAACAATCTTCTGATTTTGATTTTCAAAGTAATTTAGCTTTATTTGATAAGAAAAATGTCTTTCAAAAATTAAAATCAATGGATAATATTCAATATTCCAAAAGATTAGTTGGTCATAATAAAGTTGACTCTTTAAAATCCTTTAATTCAAACTCAATTCAAAATTTAGATCAAAACCAAAACCAAAACCAAAATCAAAACCAAAATTCAAATCAAAACGCAAATCAAAATGGATTTCAAATTGAAAATCAAAACGGATTTCAAAACTTCCTTCATAAGTCAAACTATGATAATAACGAAATGGTCCTAGATTTGAAAAGTGATAATTGGGATACTTCAACCAACGATGATTTTGCAAATAATGATCTTTATGATTCTCAATTATCTTCAAATCCTTCTAATATGATTTACAACACTACTACTATCAAAGAAAACGAATCTACTTCTGATTTAAATAATTCTTATAAATATAAAAACACACCTCAAATCATTAAAAATAATAAAATTGATAAAATTGATAAAATTGATAAAATTGATAAAATTGATAAAATTGATAAAATTGATAAAATTGATAAAATTGATAAAATTGATAAAAATTCAAACCAAATTCAAAAGGATAATTTGAGCTTTAAATTACAAAATTCAAACACCATCATACCTTTAATTTCTCAAGTTCATTTAATTGAGATTGAGAGACTCGCTTACCAAGAATTTAAAATAAATCCAAGCTTGTTTGCTGAAAATTGTGCTGTCAATTTATCAAAATTAATCATTCAATTACTCGGAAGTTCCCCAAGAATTGTCAATAATCACAATAAACCACCTTTAATTTTAATTATAGTTGGTAACAATAAAGCCGGTTCAAGGGGTTTGGCTGCTGGAAGACACTTGACTAATCATGGTGTTAGAGTAATTGCCTATATTTTAACAAGAAAGACAAATTCCAACTTAACCAATGCAAATTCAATTAATCTCAATAATGACCAACACTCAATTGATGATTATTTCGATCTCAATGACGATCTAGACTCCAATAGTAAATATCAATTAAAACTATTCCATTCTTATGGTGGTAAAATAATTGATAATTTCAAAATTTTCGACTAATTTATTCAAAATCTAGATTCACCAATTGAATTAATACTAGATTCCTTACAAGGCTATGAATCAAATTTGTCTGACTTGTGGGATGAAAATGAGTTAAAAAATTCTTTACAAATAATTAAATGGTGCAACAAATTGTCAAGTAAAGTTGGTATTATGTCTCTTGATATCCCTTCAGGCATAGATGCTGGCTCTGGCCAGTTTTCTCCAATTTTTAACTCCGGAAATCACAATGTCCCTGCTTCTAATCTCTCTGTCTCATCTGAATATAGTTTTATGGATTCATTAGTATCCGAAAACGATGATTTAGGAAACGACTATAATCGCAATTCAAATGTATTGAATATTAAAATGAACTCTAAATGGATTGTCTCCCTTGGTTTACCTTTGATTTCACTATTACATAGCTACAAATCCGGACTTGTTCAACCTGGTGATTGGATCCATTATTTGATTGACATTGGTATTCCTCACAAGATTTTCACAAAAAGAAGTTATTTAAGAAAATTTGATAGAAATCTATTTCTTGGTGAAGAGACTATCAAAACCTTAGAAATCTCTGATTAGATGGTTTTTGATCTATTTTCATGATGTTTAGATTTATTTTATTAATTGTCATTTATACTTTTTTTTGTTTTAAACTTTATTGTTCATTTGATTTTTATCTTGCTTTTTCTTCCTGTATTAATATGATTTCTTTTATTATGTTTTTTACAAATATTCATACTAATTTTATCATTTTAGTTTGTGTTTTTTTTTTGGTTATTTTTTGTTTGTTTCTGTTTAAATAATTTAATGAAAAAGTGTTAATAAAAACATAAATTTAAAAATGATTAATGGCTCCTTTGTGAGTGAAACAAAAAAAAAAACTAAAATAAAAATATAAAAAAAAGTTATATGATGACTATAAACAGCAAAAAGAAAAAAAAACAAAAAGAAAAAAAAACTAAGGATTCTGTTGTCTTTTTAATTCACCAATGTAATTAATTGCCGAGCCTGCTTTAAAAAACTCAACTTGATCTTCAGACATTGTATGTTTACAATCAACTATAAATGTCTCGCCATTTCTTTTAGTTATTTTAACTTGAACTATTCCATTGTTATCCCCCTTTTTATCCAACATATCTACCAAGTCAAGAGTTTCTAATACATCACCACTAGAAACTTTGTCATAATCATTTTCATCTTTAAACGTTAATGGTAACATTCCTTGTTTTTTCAAATTTGTTTCGTGAATTCTGGCAAAAGACTTAACTAGTATTATTCTGCCACCTAGAAATCTTGGAGACAAAGCAGCATGCTCTCTAGCAGAACCCTCACCATAATTGTGTTCACCAATAACACACCAAGGTATTCCATCTTCTTTCCATTTAATCATCAATTCAGGAATTGAATAATCTTTGCCATCTAAATCATAGGCTTTGTTGACCTCACCAGTTTCTTTATTTACGGCACCAATTAAAGTGTTGTTTGAAATATTTTCCAAATGACCTTTATATTTGAGCCAGACACCAGCAGCAGAAATATGATCAGTAGTACATTTACCCTCAATTTTTAGTAGAATTGTTGTTTTCAATTCTGTTCCATTCCATTTATCAAAAGGGGTTAACAATTGTAATCTGTCAGACTCAGGAGAAACCAAAACATCAACATCAGGGTTTGATTTTGGCTCGGCGACTGGATAAAAATCTTCATTACCTCTAATGAAACCTCTTTGAGGCAAATCAATACCTATTGGGTCACTAAATTTAAATTGTTTTCCATTTTGAGTTTGAATAGAGTCTTTTCTTGGGTCGAAATCCATTTTTCCTGAATAAATTGCAGCAGTAACAATTTCAGGTGAGGTTAAGAAGTTCATTGTGTTTCTATTTCCATCGTTTCTAGCTTTGAAGTTTCTGTTGAAGGAAGTAAAAATTGAATTTGTTTGGGTAGAAGTTTTTGGAATATCTTCTCTGTTCCATTGACCAATACATGGACCACAGGCATTTGCTAATACTATAGCCCCATTGTTTTTAAATAAATCAATCAAACCATCTCTTTGCAAAGTTGCTCTTATTTTTTCAGAACCTGGGGTAATGAAAAAGGGAATTTTAGGTTTCAAACCGGCATCAGAAGCCTGAGTAATTAATGAGGCTACTCTAGTCATATCTTGATAGGAAGAATTTGTGCAAGAGCCAATTAAACCAGCAGAGACAGTTTCAGGCCATTTGTTTTGTTTTGTTACTTCGCCAAACTTGCTGATTGGGGTTGATAAATCAGGAGTAAAGGGGCCATTTATATGGGGTTCTAGTTCAGATAAGTTGAGTTCAATAACTTTGTCATATTTAGCATTTTCATCTGATTTCAAAAAACCATAGTGATTGTTTACTTGGGAAGCAAGGTTTGCAATTGGCTCTCTTCCAGTTGCAACAAGATAGTTGTAATGAGCAACATCTTGGTAAGGAAAAA
The DNA here is from genome assembly GCA_030560485.1 of Ascoidea tarda (nom. inval.). NCBI lineage: Eukaryota > Fungi > Ascomycota > Saccharomycetes > Ascoideales > Ascoideaceae > Ascoidea > Ascoidea tarda (nom. inval.). Next base: position 4,375 of record JAKTTS010000467.1, read on the forward strand.
TTGAAGTCGTAGCACCAACTTCGGCACCCATATTACAAATAGTTGCCATACCAGTACAGGATAGAGACTTGAGACCCTCACCAAAATACTCTATTATGTGATTAGTACCACCTCTAACGGTTAAAACTCCAGCCAAATGAGTGATAATGTCCTTTGGAGAAGCCCAGCCATTGAGCTTGCCAGTTAACTTAACACCAAGTATCTTTGGAGCCTTTAATTCCCAGGGAGTACCAGTCAAGGCATCAACAGCATCAGCACCACCAACACCAATTGCAATGGCACCCAAACCACCGGCATTGGGAGTATGAGAATCAGTTCCTAGCATCATTAGACCTGGAGTCGAGAAATTTTCCAAAACAATTTGATGAATAATACCGGAGCCTGGACCCCAAAATTGAATACCATATTTTTCGCCACAACTCTTTAAAAATTCAAAGACTTCTTTGTTGGTAGCAATAGAAGAAGCTAGATCAGTTTTGGCACCATCTTTTCCGACGATTAAATGGTCACAGTGGATCGAAGCAGGAATAGCAGTTTCAGACAAACCACAGGTCATAAATTGCAATAAAGCCATCTGAGCAGAAGCATCTTGCATAGCAACTCTATCAGGGTTTAATTTCAAATACTGTTCACCTCTGATCGAGTTGATATTCCCATTAAAGGCGGACAAAGATTCTTCTGGGTTGACTAAATGAGAATAAAGAATCTTTTCAGCCAAAGTTAAAGGGGTGTTGTTCAATATTTTTCTGACATTATTTAAGTTAGAAATTAGCTTTTGATATGGAGGAGTTCTTGATTTAAATTCCTGAGGAACTTTGAGCACTGGTGCAGAAGTAGCTAAAGATCTTCTTAATAAAGACTGCGATCTCAAGCCGATATTGGAGATTTTTCTACAAGCAGATAGCATTTTGGGTGTATAAAAGTATCTCTTGAGTGTGACTGTTTGTAGTGGAACTGGCGAGTCGTAACGATCTTGGTGATAGTTTTACAAAAGCCTAAAGGAAGAAAATAAAAGAAAGGGTTTTTAAGTTCCAATCGTTATTAGTCATGGTGAAGAATTTGGATCAATTGGCTGAAAAATCCACTGAAAATCTCGCTTTCAAAGTCGAAAAGCCTGAAAAAAATAAAAAAATATCCGGTCTGGTCGGATATTTCAGCACGTGAGCAAGGAAGTCTACACTGTCACGGATGTTGGATCCGCAGAAACGGAAAATAACCGCAAAACAGAAGTCGTTTATTTACAGCACAAGAATAGAAACTAGGTACAGCAGGATAACAGCAGGATATGATGGTATCTCACGACCTAAGCTTGTTGCTCGTCGTTTTGTGAGGATCCAAAGGCTTGATGGTATCTCTTCGCTATCAACTCATTCAAGGTGTGGCCTTCGGGTCTTTGGATTCGGGCTTCGTAAGAGTAGTAAGATACAACCCCAACAAATATCGAGAAGATGGGATCAAGAGTTCTGCAGGCAACCAAAGAGGGTGTTAGACTGTTTTTCTGTCAAAGGGAGCTTTAAGTTTGTAAAATAACATACCTTGATAGCATGTAAGGATATGGAGCCATGGTGATTGCACTGTCGAAAGCTGTGGATTGATAGCAATATCGAAACAATGTTCAGAAATCGAAACTTCATTTAATGCAAAAAATAACTGGAAAACACCCTCTGGAGAGAATCGAACCAGGGCTCCAAATCGGCTCTCCAAAACCATTTATTGAGTTGTAGATTTGGTATTTACAGTGTATGAATAAATAACTATCCAGGCTATATATAGATATAATACAAAAATACAGAAATACAGAGTCTTTTCTATTTTTGGTCACTTATTTGGGCATTGATAAATTCACCAATGCTTTTCTCCAAATTTCTCGTAGCCTTATCGACTTTTTTGTCATTCTGCGAATTATTGTTATGACCATCTTCAATCTGGTCATTGCCAAACAAGTTCAGCATTTTCTGTCCAAACTCTCTAACAGAGGAGATATCAAATATCCAGCCTGCCCCGAATACCATCCAGGCAATAGAACTCGTCGTCATCATTGTTGAGTATGTGAGTGCTGCGATGGCATCACTATGAGGCGATGATTGCAACGGTCTGTGGTTTGCGTTAAACAAGCTTGGAATATATCTTCTTGTTTGAATTCCACGAAATACAAAATGTGCTGAAAAAAACGTTGCGACTGCTGCTCCGTAAAAAAATAGCATCTGTTTTCTTCTTCTCTGTTTGTACTCAGCAGACGCATCCTTCAACACATCCTTTGCAAAGTAGGCCTTAACATATTCAGACATTTTCTCTGGTATTTTCTGATACTCTCCGGTATTCTCCTTCGTTGTAGTCTATTCAATGGGGTCTTCAGCTGAGTTTTCTAAAATAAATCTGTTCAACCAGCCACGTGATGTCGATAAACATCGAAGTGTTAATTAATACACCTCATTCAATTGCAGTCCCATCTTCAAACACCAATATCACTGACCAATTGTGCCATAGCTAGGTTTTTAACTAATTGACCTCTGGAGGTGTAGCCGGATTGATTAATTGCAGTTTTTATAATGGTATGGTTGATATTTGTTGGCCCCTATTGCTCTATCCTCTTGATCCACTCATTTCAACATGGGACAGTGCAAAAGACGAAAAATTACTAACAACTAGACATTTTCAATAACATTATCAATTTTATAAAAAGTCTGACCAAGCTTTTGATGCATCTCTAGATTTATTGAGAAGGCTAAATCCCAAAAACATTTCTGATAATTTGATCAAAATCTGTCGTATTGCTCCTGATTTATCTGAAGATTTATTATCATCCATCGACGTCCCCTTGCAACTAAAAAAATGTCTAAAAACTGGTAAAGAATACTTAACCTGTGATTATAACAGAGATGGTGACTCCTATAGATCTCCTTGGTCCAATGTTTATTATCCAAAATTACCCGCAGATATCGAAGAAGAGGCTCCAAAACCTTCTTCTGAATTAAGAAAACTAGAAATATTTGCCAATGAGTCCTTTGACATATATAGAGATTTATATTATCAAGGTGGCGTATCAAGTGTTTATCTTTGGGATCAAGATGAAGAAATCAACTCTTCAAATAGTAACGGATTGATTGGAAGTTTTGCTGGTGCAATTCTATTGAAAAAAAAATTAGAAACTTCTTTGAGTTCTTGGGATAGTATTCATGTTGTTGAAGTCATTCCAAGCACTAGTTCTGCCATCTACAAATTAACCTCAACCATTATTTTAGAATTGCAAGATAATGATCCAGAGGAAGATTTCTCCTTAAGTTTAAGTGGAAACTTGACAAGACAAACCGAAAAGGAAATCGCCATAACTGATAACGCTTCCCATATTGCTAACATCGGTTCATTTATTGAAGATGTTGAGTCCAAATTAAGAAATATGTTACAAGAAGTTTACTTTGGAAAGACTAAAGACATCATTGGTAATTTAAGATCCGTAAATAAATTATCTGATATTGAACTAGATAAACAAAGACAGTCAACCGTCATCAGAGGTATTCAAGGTTTGTAGAAAACTTATTCATAAACTATTTCCATAATTTTATAGTATTTTGTTGTTTGTTTAATTTTTACATTTTATTATTTCCATTTCAATTAATAAATTAACCTCAGTTATTGTTAGATCTCATGTTGAAATTGTAGACCGTTTGAACTTTTAGAAAAAAAAAACGCGAAATATAACTTCTATTATATATCTATACTTTTTTTCTCACTCTTTTATTTTCATCACTCTATCAAATTAACTGCTAAATTCGGATTATAAATTCATAATGAGCATCTCCGATTCAAATATTCAATTGATTAAAAATAAAATAAATTCCAGCGAAAAAGAAGATGACATAATTTTAAATGTTTTACCTTGCAGAATACAATATAATGGATATACCAATATCGATTTATGGACAGACACTGTATCAACTTATAATAAAAATTCTACCAATGAAAACCGAGAGGAAAGAGGTAAATATGTTGGTTATTTTCGGGGACGAAGGCTTTTTGGCGAGTCTCTCGATGTCAATTCAGACAGCAGTAAAACAAACAATAAGATTGAAAGCTCTGAAAACACTAACAATTATAGCGCATTTATCGTTGAAAAATCGAATATTGACAACTCCTTGAATTTAAAAAATAAAATTAGTGAGATAAGAATATGGGACCATGAGTCTTTTCCATCTAATTCTGCAAAGTATAATGATTATTATCTTGCAAATAACCAGTGGTGGAATATAAAAGAGTTGATTCAAGTAAGTAAACTCATCCATGAAGATTAGACGGATATCCGTATCTTTCCGTTGCGCGGTTTGGGAAAACGGGGGGAAGTTTCGGTTGTTTCAAGTCGGTTTCCAGAGACAAAAGTCGGAAATCAATTTATTTTATCCAATAAAAACTCTGGAAAATGTCAGCGAAGTCAATTTTCCAAAAATGTCTTTATGTACCATCCATAAAATTACAATAAATTACAATAAGCTATAATGAATCACCATAAATTACAATAAAGCTTTGAATCCCGAATTAAAACCAGTTATTCTCACTAAAAAGCTATAAAATGTTACATTAAAACACAATCACTAACGCCAAATCCATAAATCACTTTTTCGACATCTTTTCGTATCTTCAACCAGTCTGCTCTTCTTTGAACAAATTCGTAAATCTCTTCCTGTGTAAATATACCATTAAACACTGTCAAATCACTTACTAGTTTTCCTATTGCTTTTGCATCATCGCTTGATATTAAATATATTTGACCTATGGTTTTCAACGCAACAAAATATGGTAAAACAGATTTCTGTTTCAATTTAGCAACAAAACTATAATACATATTCAAATCTGATATTAAGGTAATCGCTCCTTCAATGCTTATTATTGATCTTTTAATGTTTTTGCAGATTAAATTAAAGAACCTTGTTGAAACTTCTTGTTGAAATACATCAATGGTTGATTTTTCTGCTGAGTTTATCAACAAATTACAATGATTAGACAATAAACTGGTAACTTTTTTAGCTACACCACTTGGTCCAATTCTTTGAATATAGCCCATATTCAATCCTTTTAGTTTTGATAGTCCTTTGTCAACTTCATTCATTTCTGATGCCAATTGAGGATTGAAGTCAGTTGGAAGTTGTTCATGTTCAAAAATAAATTGTATCTTGTCCATCAATATATTTATACCTATATTCAAGCCATCAGCAACGTAGTCATCTAACATTGACTCGAAGTTTTTCTTTTTTTTAAGTGTTGGAGAAAAAAAATCTTGATTCTTGCTAATAATATGTCTATTAATCAATTCTTCTTTATAAAAAATATCAACCATTTGTTGTATCAAATCTCCAATATTCACCAATTCTGTGAATATTACTAATGGTTCAACTGTATTTATTTTGATATTTCTAGATGTCGTTGTCGAGTTTTCAGTAAGAGTAGTACCATTTGATGATAAAGAAGTATTAGATGCATTTCGGAGACCGTTGATTGTATATCTCTTGTTACGAGAATTTGCTGTTGATGAAGGCCTGTTTTTTTTATTTGAGCCTAAACTGAATAAACTGTTTCGTTTTGAATAATTATCAACACTTGGATTTCCATGGTTATATAAACTGGAAGCACTTTCGGATACTTCATTTTCATTAGCTATTTCATCAGGCCTGTACGTTTTTAATCGAACAATTGCCTTATCAAACCCATTTTTTATATGTTTTTCACCGAGTATATTTACAATATCAATAAATATTGTTTCAATTTCTTTTTTGCATGAGGATTCTAGATTTTCTTTATTTTTTATGGAGAATTCATCTTGTTTACCAGTAGCAATATGCGAGTCAGTATTAGGGGTATTATTAGTATTATTTTTTTTGATTTCAGTTTGTTCATTTAATCTTAGAAAAGTCAAAATTCTACCTATAGAAAATCTTGCATTATTTAAAATGTTTAATGATAAATCTAATGAGAAAAAGGATTTTATGTTATCAAGTTTACTATTCATGAAAACCACTTTAGCTTCAAATTCAGTCACCAATTTTTTCTCTTCTTCTTCTTCTTCTTCTTTTTCTTTTTCTTTTTCCTCCCTTTCCTCTTCCCCTTCCTCTTTTTCGTTTGGGTTTTCTATTTTGTTTATGCCATGAATTTCTTTATCGTCATTTTCCAAGTTATTGACATTTTCTTTTAAATGATCATGAATATCGCCAAACTGAAATAAAGAATCGATTGGTTTAAAGATTTTTTTAAAATCTGTTATAAAATCTAGTTTGAATAAATTTTTCTGATCTTTTTCGTTTTTATTTTGGTCTATTATGATCATTGTTTTCATTAAATTAAATTCCTTTTCCTTTTCTTGTAATTTGTTGATTTCGTTCCAAATTTTAATGTTTTTTTCGTTGATTTTTTTAAAATGGAGGGATTCTTGCTTTAGATAAGATTTGATTGTGGATAAATAGTAGATGTTTATTAGTTTTTTAAGGATTTTTTTAAAATTTTTTCCACCGTTGTTGGAATGATTGATGTTGTTCACAAATTTGAATAATTTATTGTATATTAGGGGAACAATGATTAAATATAAGGATTGGTCGTTTGTTAAGAATTGAGTTTTGGTTGTAATTAATTTTGAGTCGAATAAGTTTTCATTAATGTTATCGTATTCAATTGATTTTTTGATGACTTTGTTGAAAAATTCTAGAATATGGTCTTGAATAATTTCTTCGGATAGTCTTAAAATGACGGGAATTTTATCATTGGAGAAAATCGAGTCAATTATTTCAATTTGGCTATTAAAAAAGTCTACCATTTGATTGATTATCTGATTTAGGTGAGAAATATTTAGTGAGAATTTTTCTTCGCCTTCATGTTGATGAAACATCAAGTTAGCATTAGAGAGCAGAAATGGGTTACTGTTAATAGAATTGTTATTAGTAAGAGATGTGTTATCAAAATCGTTATCAAAATCTAATGGAATGGTATTTGAGTTTAGAGGATTCTTTTGTAGAAAAAAATTAATCAAGTTGTTGTTGATTGATTGATTGTTAAGATTTAATAGTATTTGAGTATAGTATTTGACCTTATTTTTAAAATCTTTTTTATCATAGGCAATTTCAATTTCTCTCAAGCAGGCATTGTCAAAGATTTCAATGATTGAGTTTAATTTATCAAAATTTAGATTGAAATTATTAGAATTTTGGTATTTTTCAAAGTTTGAAAAATTCAATAAAGAGATAAGCAAGATTGACTGATCGTTTGGGTTATTATAAATTTTGAAAGTATTTGAATTTGACAATTCTAAACTGGAATTGATGAGATCATTGTATAGAGTTATTAAGGATTTGTAAACCAAGATAAACTGTGTTTTGGCTAATTTTGGATTGTAAACCATATTTAAAAAGGGTCTTTTCACGGACATCTTGATGTCATCATTGCTAATAGTGTTAAGATTTGTATTGTTGTTGTAAATATTGTAAATATTTATGGGATTCAATGAAAAACTTGAGTGACCTGTTTTGTAGACTATGATATCTTTGTTCAAATTTTTAAAGTCATCAAAAGTTAGATGAACATGATTTTGTTCATTTTTCAGAAACTGATCATCATCCCAAAGGTTTATGGATCGTAGGAGAGATATCCAGAAGGTATAATTTCTGTTGAAAATGTAGTTGTAGGTTGATTTGTTGATAAGACTGAAGGTTAGCAAATCAGCGAAGGACAAGTGAGGTATTATGGCATCAACTATGTTTGTGTGCAATTGGTTTTTGTCGTAGGTTGAATCGTTTATCTTGGAGGTGAGGAAGTTTGTGACGATCTTTGACTGAACCTGGTAGTGGTTGATGTTGTATCTTTTCAGTTTTTTGGCCATTGCAAAAGAGAAAGATTGGTGGTGGGCAGTGGGCAGTGGAGAGGTGTTGCAGCTGTCTATTATATGAACATATTAGCATCAATAGTGTCTAAGATGGCTCTGTAAGCGACACCAGAATAGTGTCAAAAGAAGAAAACAATAAGAGCGGAATTACAACGTCATTTTGTTTTGTCCCGGAGCGCAGTTCGAACCGGGCCCAAAAGCGCAAATAAGATTATTGCTACAGAGACCTAGATGGCTTTGTCCTTGAAGCAGTTGATGTCGTAGACCATCCACCGGTACCAGAGATAGCCAGGGAGCACAGTGGTGGCATGCCAGAGAGCGTGGGCGTCGACAAGGTCGTTGATGGGCGAAAAGTCAAACAACTCGAAGGACATGCCACACGAGACGCAAAACACAAGGAAAATGGGTGTCAAGTGAAAGTAGTTCTCACTGGTGAGTCTGTACCTGCTCAAAAGACTGGTGTTTTTGGCGTGGCTGCTGTTGTGAATCAAATAACGACTATTGTTTATTTTTGTTTTTATTCTGGTCATATCTAACT
>JAKTTS010000046.1:0-50454 GCA_030560485.1 Ascoidea tarda (nom. inval.)
AATAATAATAATAATAATAATAATAATAATAATAATAATAATAATAATAATAATACTAACTCCAACGCTAACACTAACAACACTAATTCGAATACTAATAATAGTACTCCTAACAACAATACTAATAATTCTATCAACTCTAATACAACTAATTCTAATAATAACAACCCTAACCCTAACCCTAATCCAAATAACCTTGTTCTTAATAACCCTCTCGCTAATTCAATCAATAACTCAAGTAACATAAGCATTAACAACTCTCTTCAAAATACCCCCAATATCCAACAACAGCAACAACAATTGCAGTTACAATTACAACAAAAACAACAAAAACAAAAACAGCAGCAGCAACAACAACAACACCAAAGATTCCAATTATCCCAATCTCAACAACAAAACAGTCAAAATAATCAAAACAACGCAAATAATCAAAATAACCCAAATAACCCAAATAACCCAAATAACCCAAATAACCCAAATAACCCAAATAACCAGAATAACCAAAATATTCTAATCAATCAGAATAATAATATAAACATGGACCAAATCGTACAAGCTCGATTACGACTTCAATTGCAACCTCAATTTCAACTTCAGCTTCAGCATCAATCTCAACAACAGCTCCAGCAGCTCCCTCAGCAGCTTCATCAACAGCAGCAACCTCAACTTCAACCCCAACAAACCCCATTACTTCCATCACAAGGTCTTGGTCAACCTCAACTCCAACAGCAGCAACAGCAAATCCAACAACAACAGCAGCAATCTCAATCTCAACCTCAACCTCAGCCTCAAATTCAGCCTCAGCCACAACCTCAACAAATTCAACTTCAAAATCAACAACTTCAATCTCATCCTCCAGTTCAATCCCAACTACAAATCCAACCTCATCCTCCAGCTCAATCTCAACCTCAATCTCAATCCCAACCCCAACCCCAAGCTCAGGTTCATGTTCAGGCTCAAGCTCAAGCTCAAGCTCAAGCCCAGGCCCAGGCTCAACTTTTTCAACAAAGCCAGTTTCAAATTCAACAATTTCAACGACAGCAACAACAACAACAACAACAACAACAACAACAACAACAACAACAACAGCAGCAGCAGCAGCAGAATCACCAACAAACATTTCCGTTGATCTCGCACAACAACTCTACTGTTCTTGGCTATACCCCATCTGGAAAACCTCGGCTATATCAATGTGGTGTCTGCTTAAGGTCTTTTGCGAGACTAGAGCATTTAAAGAGGCACGAAAGGTCTCATACTAAAGAAAAGCCGTTTGTATGTGGTGTTTGTAACCGAAAATTTTCTAGAAGAGATTTGTTACTTAGACATGCCGAAAAATTGCATGGAGGTTGTGCTGATGCTGTTAAAAGGTTAAGAAGAAGAAGATCCAATGCAAAGGTTCCGGCTACTATAAATGAACGGAATCAAATCCATAGACAACTCAAAAAGCCAAGTTCAGATCTTTCAACTATTTCCAATAGCAGTTTTTCCAAAACTGATTCAAATTTAAGGCTGGTGAAAGAAGATTGTCAAATTAGCGATAAGTCATCAAATAGCACGGAATCAATACTGTCTTGTGATTCAAATCGTCATTCCCTCTCATACAATGCTTTTCCTACACTGTTGCCTAGAAGCGATACCCGAGATGATAATCTGAAGAATAGTATTAGTCAAAACTTACCCACCAAAATAAATTCAAATGAAAGCAACCCACCGACTGGTATTTTTAATAACGCTTATCCTAAATCTCTTTTTACCAAATTTGAAACTTCAAATGAAAATATATCAAGTGAAATAATTCCCAGAAAACGAAGGGCGTCATTTTCGGCCGCAAGTGCTGAAAACTATGCAATTCCAAGATTAAATCTGGCAATCGATAATCTGAACTTTTCCACAAGTAACGAGATGAGCCATATTCAAGAACATTATTTTGTTGACTCGATTGGGTTTTCTACACCCCAACTTACTGCTCTTGATTCTGGTTTCTTGGATGATGTTTTCAAAGATTCACAAAAAATTGTCTCCGAACTATCTTTGGAAAATAATAATCAAAATGCTTTGGGACTTGTGAATATCAATTCGGTGGAAAACCAAACTTCTATTTCTGATTTTGATTATATCAGCAAAAAGAATCTTCCAATTGAAGATTTGCCACAAGATTCAATCAAACAGAATTTTGAAATCTCATCCCAAAATGATTTATATGGCGATTACAACATATATGGAGTTGAGTCTCCTGGTGCTGAAGAGTGGTTAACAAATGTCTTACAAACCTACAATGATTCTGAACAGCTTACTCATAATAATGTTGATGATTATGAAAAACTGATGATTTCTCATAAAAGACAAAGGGATAATTCATTTTCTAAACTCCATGATCTTTTAAAAAACTCGAATATTGTTGAAATTCATAACAGAGTTCTTTCTTATAAAAATCAAATGCAGAAAGTCAGTTCTTCAGGTTCTTCCTCACCACATTTTCCCAAAATGAATAATTCTATCAAATCTGATTATGTGGAAAATCACCCATTTGCTTACAATCAAAGCACACGTACTGTTGATGATTCTTTGTTTGGTTATTCGTTTTATGATTTTGGAGAGGACTTTAATAATTCTAAACTGCTTGATTTTTCTGATCCTTCCAAAAATCAGCATCAAACAAACACATGTTTTTCTGATAAGAATGATAGGTTTTTTCGATTGAAGGCCATAACTGAAAACTATGAGCGGGCGATAGAAGATGCTTATGCCGTTTCAAAAGTTGGTACTAGTCAGAACATCTCCAACACAAACCAATTATTATCTTGTCCTGAGCAAACTGATAACTCTAATATTAAACAGATTTATTTGCAAAAACCTTTAAACTCATTAATCTTACCCACTGATCGCGTTCATAATGGGTTAATCAAAGATGTATTTAATAATAAAGCTTTTATCTCCAAAACATCTTTCAATCGTGAAATGCATGGTTATTCTTATTATGATATTCTTCCTTCATCCAAAGGGCTGAATTCTATTGATTTTTTAACTGAACTAAATAACAAATCCACTAATGAAAATTCCCCGTTGTCTTCAATCTCGTCTAATGCTTTTGCTAATAAAATAGAAGATGAAAAGTTAGAAGAGGGTTCTGATTCATTTCTTTATAAATCCACTTCTTTCTCCAATAAGGTACTTTTCACTTTATCTTTGCAATCAAAGGTTTACAATACAATTAAAAAGTATCCCTTTGGAGGCATAACATTTCCCAAAATTCCTTCCATTTCGAAATTGAATAATTATGTTTATATTTTCAAACTGAAGTTTTTGAATCACTTTCCTTTTATTCACCATTTTTTTCTTAATGAAACAAACATGCTCAAATTAGTCAATTGTTACTGGGAACAAGAACATAATTATAACATTTCAGTTATTATTAATAATGGAGTAGATCCTTTATTAGTTCAGGATGAGAAAGATGCTGCAATTGTCTGCCTACCATTATTACTTGCTTCCACAGGAGCTGCAATCAATGGTGATTATTCTGACTCTTCAAACCTATATGAGGCCTCACGTAGATGTATTCATGTCTACTTGGATATTCGGAAAAGGAACTCTTCCGGTCCCAATAACTCATCTCCTCTTTGGTTGATTCAAGCACTTACTTTAAGTACTATTTATGGCTTATTTGGACAGAAAACCCCAGAAATATCATCAATGGTAAATCAGGTGAATGCTTTGATTGATTTAATAAAAACTTCAAAACTAAACCAATTAAGTTTCAATTATAAAGGGAAAAGCTCTGATTTTCAAACTGAAACCTCAACGACTATCATTGATTCGAACTATTTTGAGAAGTATCTTATCTATCAATCAAAATTAAGGACTGTATATACTGTTTTCAATTTGTCAACATTTTTGCTTCAGCTCTATAAGGTTGAAGGGATAAACATTCTAACTGTGGAAGAAATGACCTGTGTTTTGCCTGATTTTGAAATGTTTTGGCAATGTTTGAACGTGGAACAATTTAAACATTTCATGAGATTATTTCACAATCAATTTGAAAGAATCAACCTTGATTTTCAAACTATACTAAGGGATATAATTCTAAACAACAAGATTAATTACAAAACATCTGAATTTGGATTAATTTGTTTACAATTTGGGTTGCATCAGGCTTTAAAAACTAATAAATTAGATGTTAAACAAATCAATGCAATAAATTGCTGGGCCTTGTTTTTAAAATATAACACTGACAAAGAGGATCAATCAAATAGTTATCTTCGGCGCGATTCAATTATCCTTTATAACTATGTTCTTTTGAACCAGCTAACCTCGAATTTTGCTAATATAAACTGTATTAAGAGAAATATATGGTCTTGTAAATCGGAAGAGATATCTAATCTTGTTCTTGGCGATTATTTTTTATCCTTGAATAATCACAAATCGGATATTGATAAAATTTTTCAAGAGCCCATCACAAATCTCAAGACCAATATTGCACCAAATGCTAATGAAATGTTGTATGAAGGTAAAAACAAGGATTCTTTATTAATTCTCGATCTTTCGATTAACATTTTAGTCAATTTTCTTATTGACTTTAAAGTAGCATCAAAGCAGGAAATTAATGTCAAAGAATTTTCATCTCCTGCTGTAAACGCTCATTCAGATTATATTTTGGAAATTGCAAGGAAAATTACAAACCAAAATTTTTTTAAAGAAAACATAAGTGGGATGTTATCATTGTATTTGCAAGTACTATTTGATGTTTTTATTCTTCTTTTTAGATTTTGTTACCAATTTGAAAACTTTTGCTATATGATAGACAAGGGAATGAACAGAACTGATAATCAAAGTGTTGATTTTTCAAGTGGTTGGGATAAAAATTTAACTACTTTGGGATTGATAAACGATGAATATGTTTATGCAAACTTGAAATACTATAAATCTATTTCTTTTTTATTTTCAAAAATTTCTCAATTTCTCAAGTTAAATTATTCATTTGAAACTTCGTTTTCAGAGAAGGATGATTCTGCTGGCTTTGAAACCGATCAATGCAGAAACATTCAAAACTCTTTCAAAATTATCAAAGCTGCTAGTTTTTTTTTTAATGAAATATTTTCGAAGGAATTTAATTTTTCCATTTTTTCTAAACTTGGAGAGGTATTTCGAATTGCTGAAATACATTTGCTGGAATACATAGACCGCAAATAAAAACCAATTCTCTCTCTAAAATTTTGAGTTGTCGTTGCTTTTGAATATTTTATTTAGAATTTCATTTGTCGGTTCTGTTTTTATTCTCAACAGCATAAATTTGGATAAGAAGCATGATTTTACTGAAATATTCTAAAGGAAAAACTTTTAATATCAAAGCTTTAGTTGCAACTTTTTCACAGGGGTTGCTTCTTTGCACAATAGTTCTATTGGTATTCTCTTTGATAATATTTTCTTAGGAATATATACAGTCTTTGGTGAAACATCTAATCAGGGAGTTCTCTTATTAAATTAGTGGTGGTAAATTTCCGATAATTTTCTCAGAAATTTATAAAATTAGACTGTACTTAGTTAAATCCACCCAGAAAAACAAATTGTCACGCTTTCTCTTCAACTTTTTAGTTTGTTTCAAAAAGATTATTACTTTTAATCTAAACGTCATCATTATTTGGCTTTCATGCTAGTACTTATGTATTTTTTCTTTTTATTTTACTTATTTTGAGTTTTGAACAAACCTTGACTAATTAGAAAATTGATTTGACTTTATTAAACATTTTCGTCGATTTTTTTAAACAAAACCCTTTTCGTTTCCGAAACAAGCAAAAAAAATTGATTCAAACTCGAATTTAGAATAAATGTATTTGATCGAGATACTTTAAATTAAACATTAAAGGTTTCCATATAGCAATAATGTTGAAAACTTTTTATTTTTACCTGAAGAACCCCAATTCGTGATTGCTTAAGCCCAATTAATGATCTAAATATTTTATAAATTTCCTAACATACGACTACCTCTCTAAATTCTTTGATAACTTAACAGTTGAATAAAATTGAACTTTTGGGTGACAAATCTTAACCTAAATAGATGGGCAGTATTGCTCAAACTAAAATAGGTAATCATTGGTACTTCTTAATTTGAGAAAATTGAGAGGATTTAATGGAAGGTGAGATTTTTTTGGATCAAATGAAAAATATCACAAAACAGAGTAGGTACAAATTTTTAAAATGGTTGGGGAAATGGCAACCAGCACAATCTCTGTATACCAAACTTAAATTGAAAGGTGAGGAGGCATTTGTGTATTATCATATTTGAGTTTAAAAGTAAAGGCATCAAAGTAGGCAGTTAGAGCTTCACTCTAAGATCTGGTTTCAAAAGAAAGGTCAAAAAAAAGCCCGGGACAGAAAAACAGAATGGTTTTACTACTGCTGAAATAAAAGAATGAGATAATGATATGAAGAGAGTGAATGGAATCAATATTTGTGCAAAATGTGTTGGATGACCCAATCCAAAAAATATCTAAATCTCAAGGCTAATAAGTAGACTCTCATTTTCCAAAAAAAATCAATAAATAAATTAAGGTTCAATGAATAACCTAACGCCATCTGATATTCTGCGAATTTTATTCTTTCTTCTAAGGAACTTCGAAGCGAATCGTTCCAGGTATTGCACACAAATAACTGTATTCTTTTTTAATGAGATACTACTACTATTATTTTGCCCACAAGAAGAACTGTTTTCTGGCAGTT
Organism: Ascoidea tarda (nom. inval.); assembly: GCA_030560485.1. Classification (NCBI taxonomy): domain Eukaryota; kingdom Fungi; phylum Ascomycota; class Saccharomycetes; order Ascoideales; family Ascoideaceae; genus Ascoidea; species Ascoidea tarda (nom. inval.). The sequence continues at coordinate 6,718 of JAKTTS010000046.1, forward strand.
ATTGAAAGCAGGAAGCTCCTATTTTCTATTGGTTACTCAGATACCAGTTCTCAACAGCTGATTAAAGAGAAAGATAGAGGAACCAGTTTTGTAGGAAAGTATTTTAGTTGTTTCATCAACTCCACAATCGCCAGACAGCGGTTAATCAAGATAGCGATTGTCCATTTCGGTCTACTGTTTGGCTCGTGATCAGTCTTGTTTAATTTTCTATCTTTTATAACTATTAAAAGCAAGTTTACATTGGATATTCTACTACCTTGGAAAATCTGGCTTTATCACTTGATAGTATGAATGAACTTCACTTACATTTCCCAGTGTATGCTCTTCAAACTTCGTATGGAAAACATCTTTGTAAGAGTGTTTATTCAAAAAGAAAAAGACTAATTTTGAACATTGATGAAGCAGACTTATTGTCTATTTTAGACCACCTTTCAAGTATATGTTGTTCATACGATACCGACATACTCAATTTGGTTCAAAATAACTACATTGCTAATAGTTCCAAGCTAAAAGAAAAATCAAATTTATCATTGATTTGTCCCTATTTGCAAGGTTTGTCAAATTTACTTCAGGAAAGACTTTTATCATTAGAGAATCTGAGAAACGTCTGCTTATATGAGCATTTTCATCAAAAGCACTCATCTGATGATTCTATCATAAATGAAAATTTTGAAATAAATATTCTGCCTCGAAATTTTGACAGCAGAATTGAAGAAATTTGTATTAAAAATTGTTTGGTTTCAGATGCAAATGATATTCCATTTCCAATGAATTTGGTTCCATGCTCTAGTAACATGGTTTACAGTAAAGTTTTGACTGACAGTTCAAACATCAATCAAAGCTTGTTTTCTACTTTACCTCTTAATATCAGGTTTCCATCGGGCCAGCAAAAGAAATCTACTTTAGTTTTTGCAGCCGATAAAATTATAACTCCAAACTTTGGGTTGTTCTATTATGAAGTTCGAGCTGGAAAGTACTTTTTGGATCGTAATTTTTCGGTTGGCTTTCATAAGACTTCAATAGATGATATCAGCTCCAAATTTACTCTTAACGATTTTCCTGGGTTAAATCAATCTTCATTTGCTATCAACTCTACTTTTTCTTCTTTTGACCAAAAAAACCACGGTATTAATAATTCGAAGGGAACCTCTTGTCACGATTTCTCATTTCAATCCGATGATGTTATTGGTTGTGGTGTTGATTACTTCAATAGTGTAATATTTTTTACAAAGAATGGGAAGTTTTCTGGGGTGGCGTTTAAATCAATAAATTTGCCTGTAATACCTGTTTTTTCTTTTTCTTGTCAAACTTCAGAACTTCAAAAAGGATGCTCATTCAATATTTTTCCAGCATTGGTTTCTGATGGCTACTTCTTTCAAGATTACGACTTGACTGATTCTCTGGATATATTCACTAACATAAGGTCCTCTTACGCATCTGCTGTAGTTTTGGAAAAAAAAAATCATTCGGAATTGTCAAAGCCTGTTCATAATTCTGATGTTACAAATAATTTGTCTCAAAAACTTTTTATTAATTTTGGTTTAAATTTTGACTCAAATACTATACTTGGTGCAAAGTTTGGGCAAAGTTCTCACTTCTCAAAGCCTTTCATTTACGACATTGAGTCATATTCCAACCAAGTTAAACGGAAATGTTACTCTTTCATTAACTTAAAAATGAGAAATAGTCAATTACTCGATCCACACAAAGTTTTGTCAGGCAATTTTCGTGGAGCAATAAGTTCCCGATCATCTGTTAGTAACTTGCGACTGCTTAAAGAACACAGTCTTAAATTATTTATGGATAAAATCGTCTTGAGTTATTTTAGGCAGTCTGGATTTATTTCTTCTCATGATGTTTTTAAGGATGAAATCGGGTCATCTCATTCTCTATCATGCTTAAATGAAAAAGCACTTCCCAATGCTACTCAGAACTATTTTAATTTGAATTTTAGAATTATCAAATCTTTCTTTGAAGCCAATAAATTTGATGACCTACTAAATTTTCTTGAAGCATATTATCCCACTGTTTTTGGTAAACCAACAAAGATGGAGACTATGTTTCCCTTGACAGATCAATTGATTAGTTCTTTCGATTTCAACCAAGCCCACAATCTTATTTTTAAAATAAAAGCAATTAAGCTATTTAAATTATTTCGGGACTATACTGATCTAAAACATAAAAGTCAAATAGAGCTATCCAACATCCAATTGAATAAAGCAATTTTATTTTTTCAAGAGTTAGCTTACGAATACAATGGTTCAGAAAAAATTTTCAGGATCTTAAATCGAATCATCAACGTCATTTTATGTGACTCAATTTCAGTTAAATCGAACACAATACCCGAAATTCTTCAAACTTCACCATTTAGCGATTTATCTACGAATTCAAGAACCGACTTTTTTATTTTTTCAAAATTTCCCATTTTGATTTTAGAGGATCTCAATTTATTTAATTCATTTAAACATGATGTCTTTATGGATTTAAACTCTTTTATCTTAAAATTTTATGAGCACCGAGAGAGCTCGTTGTTGGAAAAAATTATTCTCCACACTAATACTTATTCAAATTTTATTCAACAAAAGAATTTCGACCCTGTATACTTATTTGTTGACTCATGGAATGACTTTTTTGAGCACAATAATACGAGATAAGTTGCGAATTGTAAACATGTAAAAAATATGAAATTCAAACTATCTTAATAAATTGATGGTAAAAATATGTTCTCAAACGTTACAGCTTTAAAGCAGCTTCTCTGGCCCATCTACCTATTTTAGATATATCAGAGCTAGAATTGTGTTTTATAGCAATTTAGACACACTTTCATTATATATCAAGGAGATTTCCTACAGAATGTTAATATGGACTCAAACCTTCATTTTCTGTTTCAGCGATGTTCAAAGAGCCACGGATTCCTATACGGGTCATTCAATACTCACAACTTGGATGAACCAGTCTACTTAAGTTCAGAGGCAGATTGATGCCAACATTCGGCCAAAGTTGACCCACCAATATCAGTTACCTTCATGTTGTTGAAACGTGAACTATTATCACTCACATTGACACGCACTACTGCACGTGCGTGGTCTCCGTTCTGAAAGGACACGTTGTCTTGTAATCTACGACGTGTTTATTTAGCCCCTCCCGCTCCAATTTTCTAGTTTATATCTATACCTTTTCAACAACCTATTGACTACTACTCTATGATGGAGATTGATCATAATAGATACAGTAATTAAAAAGTAATATATTGATAGTAAAGTAGTAATTAATCCGTTGAAAAAAGAGGGAAGATATAAACTAGAAAATTGGAGCGGGAAAAGCTAAATATATATGTTGTAGATTACAAGACAACAAATCTTTTGTTGAATCGTAAACTATTATCAAGAACTTTGACACCTACTACGGCACGTGCGTAGTCTCTGTGCTAAAAAAGAAGTTGTCTTGTGATCTGCTTGAATTTGTCCATAGTAGATACAGTAATTAAAAAATGATATAATGATAATAGAGTAGTAATTAATAAGTTGAAGAAAAAATAAAAATATAAACTAAAAAACTGAAATGGAATGCGCTTAATATATACGTCCTAGATTTCAAAACCCCAAGATTCTTGTTGAAACGTAAACTATCATTACGGACTTCAACAGGCACAACTGCATGTGCGTAGTATCCATGCTGAAAAAAAAAATTGTTTTGTGATTTGCTGAAAGTTGTTGATAGTAAATCCAGTGATTGAAACATAATATAATAATATTACAGTAATAAATAATCTGATAAAAAAAAAATAAATATATAAACAAAACCATTAAAATTGAAAACGCAAAATATCTATATTGATGGTTTTATAAAACGTGAGTTTTCACCACAAAATTTACGTGTCTCCAGAAATAAATGTCAACTTATTTAATAATAGTTAACGTTTCATCAATCATTTTTAATAATTAATTGTTTGCATCATTTAACATAGTATACTTGGCTTGTTCCTCAAAAAAAAAAATCGCAAATAATTTTATAAATCCACGCCCTGAACAAAAAAAAAAAAAACAAATTGCAAATCAACTTCAAAAACTGTATCTATAAATAAATTGATAAAATTGATATATTTTAGTTTAAATCAAATAAAAACTCCAAAAATTATATCAAAATACTCTATGATTGAAAAAAATATATGATTTTATTTTCATCATGCACTATTGACATAAGAACAAAATTCTAGAATTTTGAAATTCAAAACGTAAGTAGATGCTTCATTGATTTTTTGATAAATTGACAGCAACAAGTAGTTTTTGTTATTGCAAAGAAATTAACTAAATGGGTTTTAACAAAATGATAATGGATTAATTTGTGGTTAATATTTATATGATTTGTATAAAAGTATTTGACGTTAAATGCAAAATTGTTTCAAAACAATCAATTTTTTTAATTGTCAAAACATCAATATCATCAATTATTTAGATATTAGTAATTATTTTTGAAATAGGTTTTGTGTAAACCATTTAATTTGCGTTACAATTTATTAGTAACATTGATATTTGATTTTTTGGCGCCTCATGTAATAAAAATATTATTATTAATAATCTGATAACTCACAAACAATTTTTTGTCGGCAAAACTTTCAGCGTAATTTTTGGCCTTGTTACTATCATTATAAACAGCGCTGTTATTTTGATCAAAAATTTTATGAAGAAATTTAATATCATAGGTTAAAGAACTGCCAAAAAACAAAAGAATAGCCATGATGACATGGTCAACAAATAAATCGATTTTGAATAGAGTTATTGATTTTTCAAAAATTTTACGTTCAATGAATTCATTAATCGTTGAAAATAAATATCATGAAGATCATTCATTTTGTAGTTTACCATTGTTTGCTTGACTTAGTTGATCAACAAAACTACAATTCTATTCTTTCAATTGTTGATATTAAAATTAATTATTATGTTTAAGTTGGTGTCAAAGTTTTCAGCTTAGATTGAAGCCCCAAAACTGATTTGATGGTAATAGTCATTTAGTCACAAAAACCTGCAACAGTGAGATCATTCATATACAAATTCAAGATTCACTCGCTTATATTAAAAATTAGCAAAAACATTTTATATTTTGGCATTACTAATTCAGTCGTGATCTGGAATAGAGGATCAATTATTTTGTTGTGCGGGTCTTAAGAAAGTTGTATATTTATATATATTGATTGATGAATTTTTTAAATTATGATGAATCAGCATTATCGACAAAATTGAGTCATTGATTTTCATAAACATTTATATTATTCTCAACATACAAAAATGCTGTACTGACATCCATTTTATACACAAGGTTTTTTTTTAAAGCAGCATCAGCATGAACCATTGTGACACTTTCATATCAAATATCAAGATTAAATATTTTTTTATACTCAATATTTTTAAATTGATTATATTTTTGAGCACCTCATCTAAATTTTTCATATTGACCAACGAATCCATTTTTTATACTGAAAGCTTAGCCACAGTTGCAAGGGTTTTTTTTTTGTAATTAGGTTCACCAGTGGATATGTTTTCTTGATTTTAATTCTGGCAAGGTTTTTGGGACAGCGAGTTCTCCATTTTGGATTAGCAATATTTGGCTTTTCAAAAGTAGTATCAGTAAGCGCAGTCTACAAACCAAACATAACCAACCAAAGTATGGTTGGTTTTGGTGCTTCATTGGTATACCATTTGAAAATGATGTGAACAATGTGATGTTCATCGTGGATTTTTTTATTGTTGGGGGTTTTTGGATACTTACCAATCATTTTTTTCTGTTTTATTAGTGAAAAAAAAACCGGGATTTTCAAAATTTAAAAATGAATATTTTTTAATAACATTATTAGATTTTTTAGTTTTATCAGAGTTCAGAATGTCATTGGCATCAGAAGTAAACATTCCATTCACAATTTCTCCATTTTTATCATCCCTTTCTGAATTTTTTGAATATAAATTAATAGATCACTTTTCAGTAGTGTTTTCAGTATCATCAATGGCAGTAATTGTGAACGTTGTATCGAACAGAATTGATCTTCTTCTCATACTTCATTAGTTAACTCGAGTTCTTACAATTGTATTGCCACGTATAACACCAGCAGATGTAAAAACATTATTTTTGAATAAAAAATTAGCTTCATCAAAAAGAAATTAAGATGTTACAACCAATGTGGCATTTTTGGGATTGTGGATTTTATGAGATTTTTGTCGATCATCGTAACCCTCAACACAATTGATCAGGGCGGTAACATTTTATTTCTAAACGCAGTTTTAATGGAGCAATTTTTTAAAAAGCACATTCAAATTTTGTATAATGTTTGACACCACCTCAATTTGTAACAAATATCTTGTACGGTGTATCTACCGACCGTTGGTATTTTTTAAAAGCCAAATTATGCAAATAAACGACACTTTTAACGGCTTCATTCCATAACTCATCAAGAACATTTCTTTTTACTAAAAAAGTCTTGATTTTTGAGTGATGGGTTTTTGCACGCTCTAACCGAGACAACTTTGATAAGTTTTATATGGGACCGATATCTTCTGTATGAAACCATTATCAATACATAATTCAGTAAAGACTTTTGTGCAAATTTATTTTTTGATTTTACAGTTACTATTTTTTAATTCATTTGATTTAATAAATGATACAGGTGATATAAAATTTTTCATCACTTCGCAACCAATCAATCAAAAAAGTAATTAAAATATAACGGGAAAAATTAACAACAATCGTAACATAATATTTGTTTTCATCAACAGCAGTCGTGAGTGAAGGAAAAACAACGTCATCAGAAATCAATTGTAATATTTGATTCAAACATTTTGTTTGCGTTTTTATTGATAATACTGGCCGCCTTAACTACTTGACGGGCGTCACAGTTGAGTGAACTATCCGTTTTGACATCATACAAATTTGTTGTTTTGATTTCATTTGTTTCATCAAAATACACATGCTTTTAATAAAAGCACACATTGATATTGCCATTTTTTTAGTTTTCGATCAACACACATAAAGACCATTTGTGTTTATATGCCCAACAATTATTTTACCATCATAATTTTTATCGTTATCAAATTTAAGTTTAAAACTGTTACTGGTGGTAACGGTAATAATAATTAAATTAGCAAAATTTGGGGCAAGTTTCTTTTTTTGTAGCTTTGACTTTTTTTGAAGTTGGACAGTACCATTTGATTTAACATTAGCTTTGTAAATTTTAAACCCAATGAATTGGAAAACTACTTATTTCCAGTCACAAACCAGGTTTTGTTAATACGGATATGTTGAGATTTACCAGAATCAAAATATAACTTTTAACAATATTGCAGCAATATTTTATTGTCATTAATAGTCAAGTTATTCGAACACAATTAAGAAGACCATCGGACATTCGATCATTCATTGGCTTGCGTGCCATATTTTCAGAAACCAAATGATTTTTTTTGCGACATTTATAGGATGTAGAAAAAGATTTTTTTTTTTTCATTCGTTTGCCGCCACCATCAGCAACCCAAAAGTAACGCCTGAAATACCGATTAAAATTGATGATTTTTCAGCACTAAACAAATCATCACCAAGTTGACTGACTAACATTTTTGCATCAAATAATTTACTTTCACCAGTGTTACCAAATTGAACTGCAACTTTTTTTTTTTTTTTTTTCATGATTGTTTTTGGAAATTACAGCGTCATATAAAAGAGCGGCAATCTAATCATCTGCATAAGTTTTAAAGAGATTGATTAAAAACCTGTTGAACACTTTGATGTAATTTCTCAGGCGCCGTTCACGTTTCTCGATTGAGCACCAGATAAACATTTATTAAATGGAAAAGCCGGTTCAATCTTATTATTAGTATAATTTTTTCATGTTGTAGTACTACGTCACGATCATATCAGCAGTTATAAATAACTTTATTTAACTCAGCAGGAATCAACATTCAGTAACTAACGTGTGGCATATCGAATCCAACTAAACAGTAACTTTTTTTTTTTTATTTTCATCACGTTATCCATCATTAAATTTAATCTATCTTTAAAATAAAACATTTTACTGAGCATCTTTGAAATTAAAGGCCGAGACCCTGGTAGTAAAATTGGCAGTATCGCAAAATTTTTTTAATTCATGCCAGAGAACATTTGAAATTAGACTCATAACCTGTTCGAGATTTTTTACGTTAAATATATTAATTACAAAATAATTTATTATCAATTGAATGGTTAATACGAAGTAGAAAAAAAAAAAAATATGGATATAAAGCAGAAAATTGGAGCTTGAAGCGCTAAATATATAAATTGTAGATTGCAGAGCAACGTGGCCACTCATTTTCAAGAACACGGACGTGAAGTAAGATTTGTCAAAATTTGTGATACTATTTTACGTTTAAACAGTTGAGACAAAATTTGAAAAATAATTAGCATTTCAATCGTCGTCGTTTTATAATTTATTATAGGCATCATTTTTTATTAACAATGCTTTTGCATTCGATGTATTTGATTTTTTTGGGGCTCAAACAATGTATTATGATCTGACTTTTAAAAAACCGGTATGTGATGCTTGTCCTCATCATCCGGACAGAAATCTGTAAACCGCTTTGTTGCACTTATTTTTATATGTCGCTGTAATAGTTTGGTTCCTAATAAATAAAAACGATGCTTTAACAGATAAATTGGTTTTTGAACTTGCAAAGATCATTTCACTAATTGAGTAACTTTCTTCTTTTGAAAGACATCATCAATTCAAGTTGAGCTATATTTTTTTTTTTCATATGCTGTTTTAAACATTGCACCAACAATATCAACATCAATTAATTGCATAATGTTGCTTTATAATATAGGAGAAGTTTTATTAATAATTTTTGTTTTGGGTATTTTAAAGGACAAAGTACTTTTTATACTCCCATTGATCGTAACATTATATAGATTTGCGGTTTGAAGTTGGGCCGGTTTGTTTAGATGAGAAAATCGATCATGACAAACCACGGCTGCAATAATTTTTATTTTAACAGTGAAGCGGTTTGAGTGGATGCCACCGGTATTTATTCGCCCTACTAAGTATTTCTCGTCAAAAATTTTATCAATGACTGGAATGAACATGGCGTTCTTGTTTGTGCGACTTCACTAGATATTAATTTTGCTGCACCTGAGGTTTATAAGATTTTATTTTATGACATCCGGTTAGAAAACAGCACCGGACTAATATCCTAAAAATTGATCTTTGTATTTTCACGAAAAGTCATTTTTGTTGTCATTAGTTTAAAGTCAAAAAACCACTTTCAATTGACAGAAATAAGTTAAGATGTCCCAAAACTGAAATGGATCATTGATGAATATCAAAAAAGGTTTTCATTTAAATTTAGCAACTAAACGATCAAAGGGATTTTAATCAAATCATTTTTATTTTTTGAATAACTGAACGATGCAACAAAAAATCTTGCTCAAACTGTCATTTTTGACGGCCTGTGTAGCACATTATTTTTTTTTCGCTTTTTCTGCTTCTGTGATTGATACCATCTTTATCAATAAGAACAAAAGGCAGAAGAGACTAGCGCAATGGGCGGCTTTGCACCAACAATTATTTTATTTTGTAAACAATTTGGTAATGCATTAGCATCAGTCAACGTTATTTTTTTTTGATCTGCAAATGATTGAAAAACTCTTCAGTGTAGTTATTATTCATGATGGACACAGCATGAAAAATACCAGCTAGTTGATTTTTAAATCTAGATTTAATTAATTTGCTAAACAGTTCTTTGAAAACTATGTTGTGGTCTTTTTAAAAGTCAATCATTTTTTATTTGTCACTACTAGTTAATGACAAAGACATCTAAATAGAATCCTGAACCCCATTACTTTTTAAAACATTTCGAGTTAAACAAGTTTTTTACGATCATACCGGCCGTTGTGTATGATTTTTTTCAATGCAACAATTCCCGGCCTTTTAAATGCCAGCGTATCGTTGGTAAAATCAAATGGAAAAATTTTTTTATCAGAATTACTGTGATCAGATAAAACAATAACAAAATAAATATTTTTTTTACATAATGAGTATACTTAGCGGCTTCAAGACTAAAAACTGAATCGTATAAAGTGAGACCGGCGGCATAGCGCAACTACTTTGATTCATCCCAGCAAATACTTACAATTCAGATCATGACTCAATGATGATGATTTATAATCAGTAGAAATAATAAAATTAAATAGATGATTGTAGCTTAGTTATAATAAGCTGGTTTTGAGACCCAAAATGAAAACAAGATAAAATATAGCTGGGGGCAATATATATACGTTGTATGGTATCAAATAACGTGGTTTTAAAAATTTCATGACCATCTTATATAATGTGTGTGTGAATTTGAGTGTCAATTAGTTACGCTTCATTACTTTCTTGTAATCTGCCATCCCATATTTCTTTTACGTCATCTGTGCTTATTATTTGCTCGGCCACGTATTGGGTTTTCAAACAAAGTACTTCAAGCCCGAGTGAAAGACAAAAAAAGGTTGGTCGCAATTAATCACATGCCAATAATTGTGCGGTATAAAAAAGTACTTACATTTATAAATATTTCGGTTAAGTTGCAAATATAAATGATGAGATATTTGATTATCATTGACGTAGCATGTCCGGGAGACTTATTTTTTAATAAATTAATTATTATTTTTGTAGTCCGGCCATTTATTGAAACGTTAATACTATTGAATGATTGAACATTATCACGGCCAAATAGCTTGCCATGGACTTGCTTTAATTTTTTTTTGTTCATTGAAAATTTAAAAAATTCTAGCGCTAAAAGTAATGTTATTTATAGAACCAAAAATTATAAAGTATTTATCATATAGTTTTAAAATCCAGTGGGTGTCTTTATTTTTTTATTCAACTACACAATGAGTAGGCATTGTTTGTTTAGATTCACTACTGCATGCGTATAAACCGTGGTTTTAAATTAAAAGCAAAAACGCTCTTTAGGCCAATAAAATAGTTTTTTTTAAATTTCAAATCATGAATTCGTCATGATTTTTAATAAAATAAAATGCACGTTTTATGTTATCCTTTTATCAATATTGCCATGAAAACCGGCAGTAGAGACATTTTTTTGATGAACATCATATAGCCGTGAATCTGCACCAGCATTAAATATTCAATCATTTTTTTAGCGAATAACTGGAGTGATTGTTTTGTCATAATGAATATTTTTAATTGGGCTGTATTCCGATTCATTTAATCACGGGGTTTTGAATTGACAGGTTAATCCTATTTTTATAGTCATCACCCATCAGTGTTCAACGGGTTAATTTTAAGGAGGGAGACTTACTGTCAGATAAGTTTTGTTCTGCTTGAAAGCTGCAAAGGTTTTTTAAAGAGGCACTCTTTTACTTTTGATCATTAACATCAAGTATTTAAGTTATGGCGGCTTTAAATTCTGTTGTCATGCAAATGAAGACAGGCAGATAATTGATTGTTTATCACACTTAAGTAGTTAACCATTTCTAATATTATTAAAATTATAATTTTATTTATGAAGTCTCTTTTTAAATTATTTCGAATGAATAAAAAATTGATGAAATTAAAATTGTCGAACATAATGTTATTTTCATTATCACAAATTAGATTTGTATGTTTGTCTCTGGCATCATATTCAGAGTTCACAGAGTTTTATTTATCAAAAACAAAAACGTCAATTTTATTAGTGTATAGTCATACATCAACTAATGACGGATTTTTCTATTATATTTTTTTTAACATGGGTGCAACAAGTTTTGATTGAAAAAAGTAGATATTCCCCCGTAATACGTTAAAAGATTGGCCAATACCAATAATTGGGACAGTAAAAATATTGTCAAAAGTATTCCGCCTTTTTTTAAATGTAAATGGTGATTTATCAAAACGACATTAAAGTGCTACACTCACCAAATCATTGTTCGCACTGTAAATTCCGTGAACGGGGTTTTGTTCCATGTAACCGAAAAGTCAACAACGGACATGATTATCCGATATTTTACATAAACAATGGACCATGGGGACTATTAAAAAAGCAACAAATGCAAATGCTTAGAACGTTTTCAATTATTTTTATCAGCAAAATGCATTTTGATACTGTACCACCTTCCAGTCCGTAAGACCGAAGAATTAAATTGAAAATATATGCTGCTTATTCGACTGCTTTATTGCATAATCTAGAAGGATCATTATTTTTTACTAACACTGCGCTTAATTTCAATGTAATGTTTTTCACACGGCTCTCCGCCAATCCATATAGGTGTGACTAATTAAGCACCGAAATTTTATGTTCGATACTCTTATTCAAATTGAAATCCGTAAACTGTTTTGTTGCAGTCTCATTTTCACTTTTTACTGTAATTGGTGTTTTGCAAAAAAACAAGCAAAACATTTTAATTGATGTATTAGACGTCGAGCCGCAAATTAATTTTTTTTTTTTTTTTTTTTTTTTGGTCCGGTAACTAAACAAAACCTAAATTAGTCATCAATGACAATTGCATTGTATCTGCTTCTACAACAGCCGTTTTAAGAATTGAACAAAGGTGAGTTACATGATCTTGTTAAACAATGTCATTCAAAATCTGGCAGGTGCTTCATCAATGACTCTTTTGCTTTTGCTCAAAAATTGCATTTTTCTTTTGAAATGTCATTTATTCCAACATTATATGTTTGTGATGTGTTAAGTCTACCAGGTTTTCACAAATATCTAATGAATTTATGAAGACACACGATAGCACTAATTTATAATTGTCATTTATTTCAAAATTATATGTTTTTGATGTTATAAGCACTGAAAGCTATCACAAATTACTAATGAAATCACGAAGAGACATAATAGCACTAATTTTGTTTTTAACAATAAAACAACATTGATAAAAACAATCTTAATTTTCCTGCCTGCCAAATATTTTTCACAACATGTATTATTTCTAAGAAACGTGTGCTTTGCGCAGTTGGTCTTGACAGCCAAAATAAGTTTTAAAATTCTCTGCAACTGAACAAAAAAACTGTTTTTAGTTTCAACTAATTAGCGAATCTGCCACTTTAATGGCCTTAACGCCCACTTTTGCATTTTAAAAACCCGGTTTTTTCAGTTACCATTTTTTTAAAATCAAAATATTAGTTTGGATAAACATTTATATGTTGAAGATTAACATGATGAAAATCGATCGCTGCGGAATTTTGAACAGCATTTGCAGTTACATTTAGAGGCAATATTATTCAATCGTTGTTCGGCAACTCATTCCCATTTTTTTTATCAACTTGTCGATGGGCCAAAAATTTTTCATGAGATGTTTCGCTGGACCACATGTGCGATTCATTGAAATTTCTTTTTTTTTCCCTCCTTTGTGTTTTCTCACGAATTTGGACCATTAAATTTGAACAGGTTGTAGCGCCCAAAGCTTCGAATGGGTTTGTTCTATCTGACACATAATTAGGAATGTAATTTTCAAATATCTTTGCATCAGTTAATGTAGCTTTTGTCAAATCTCCAAAATTATGAAAAATTTTTTTGTTGTAGTTATTAACAAAAATGCAAATAGCATAAAAATCTGTCGCAATTTAATCATTGGTGTGAGTTTAATTAAATAGGTGAACTTTTTTTTGATGAACTTTTTGTTGATTTTCTTGGAGCTAATCGTTATTTTCAAGTTACTTCACGCAACTGAATAAGCAATCAAATGGTTGTTTTATTACCAAAATTTTAATAAAATCTTTTGAGGCGAACAACTACTTCACCACCATATTTTCTGTTGTCTAGGGCTTCGTATAAACCAGCAAAAAATTACGTCTTGTGATTAGCGTATGGCAAATGAAATTAAACTTAATGTTAATGATCTTAGTCTTCTTGTCATTATATATATCAATCTTATAGGTGATGTTTTTTTCACATAGGGCACCATACTTGGAAGTGTTAAAATTTAAATTTAAAGCCTGGTTAATGATGTTGGCAGCATCGCGCAGTTTTCTCTGATTGATGCCAGCGAAATCTTGCAATTTGGGTTATAAAAATTTGAGAGATTTCATAATTAATATGGAATTAAAATTTATTGGCAGGTAGTAGTGTAGTTGAATTAGTTGTTTTTAATTAATATAATAATCAAATAATCAGAGCGGGGGGCAATAAATATATAGATTTTAAAAAGGCAGATAAGATATTTTCAAACATTAAAAGTCAATCGCAAAAAAATTGCCAATCAATGTTTCTTTATAAGTCACGGTTCAGCATTTTTGATTCTTAGTTTCTAATTTTGATGAATTTTAATGTGGTGTTATATCTCAAGATTATATAACATTTAGTATTGCTTTTCATGATTGCAGCAAAAAAGAAAACTCTACAATTTTGTCGAAAACTGTTTGCGATATGTTGGTCAGTGAGAGGACAGTTCTTACGGTGATAGAAGTAGTCTTATAGAAGGGCCATAATGGTCGTCAAGTAATTTTTATCTTGAAAAAATATTATATAAGTATTTGTGCTGAAAGTCCAATGTTAGATGTTTCTTCACTAACTAGTGGTAAATGATGAAAAATAATTAATCCCAAAAACCTCAACAACAAATTCATGAATGAGGTTTTGAGCAATTTAATCAACGTCCATCAATATGATTAAACTGCGTTTATTTCATTTGCTGCTTTCATTTCTAACAATAGAAATTCATAAATCTTTTTATACTATTGTGAGCAATTCAAAAAAATTACATTAAGACATTTTAAACTATTTGAAATTGTGTGAAAATATTATTCTTGAAAGTGCATTCCTATTTTCTATGTTGGCTGCTTTGGTCTCTGCCGTTTTGGCCGCTCAAAGTGATTTCAAATGCGAATGCACAAAAAAAGTTGAAATTGACAATGTTACACAGATCTTCTCGAATAAAATAACATCCGCTGAATTTTTTGGATCATCAATCAGTTGATAAGAAAAATAAGTATGAATTGCCAAGAACTTGATGAACAATTTGCCAGACAACGGAAATGAAATGCTGGTTTTAGATTTACCAAAACTCTAATTTAGTTTTAGTCTTACTGAAGATATTTCTGTCAATAAAAAATAGTTTACCGACTCTTAAATAATGGCTACCAAAATTACTGATTTTAAAAAATCTGAAATTTTTGTTGAATCAAATGGCGCGATCACATTTTTTACGGGGTGGTGGTTTAAGATGATTTTTTATTTTTCTGGTGCAACAAATTTAATTGTTGTTTGTTTGCAAAATACTGCGGCCCCATTCTGTCATTTGTGAATAACAATATACATGGAAAAAAATATTTGATTAACTAAAAGGTTACCAGTTTTATGTAACAATGCGTTTTCAATAATAAAACAAGAATACTGCTCATGGTTTTTTTTTCGATTTTTTTTCAATTCAGCGAAACCATTGACACGCAGTGCTGATTAGCACTATCAAATTTTAATAGATGGTGATGCTAAATGTAATGTTTGTTTTGAGCAAACCTAACTAATGTCATTAATAAACCTTTAGCATGTTCTGAAAAAAATTTTATCTATTAATACATGTGGAAATGGTCAATCATGTTGTTACGGCTGCTAATGATCCTAGCTAATATTATTTAATTATGTTCCATAACTTTTTCAATTATGTCTTGATTATTTTATTAGAAAATATTTTTACTGCCGATCGAAAAATAATTAACAAACTAAAAATTTCTCCCCGTTTATTTGGCGAAAAAGTTATTTTATTTAAAACTGACAATGAATTTACATTAAAGTCGTTCACAAATTTCTGTCTTGGTAATAGTATCAAGGTTAAATTATCTGTCCTTTATTAGTCACATTAAAATTGATTGGCAAAGTCCCGGCACAACACTATCACATCAAAGGCGAGATCATTCTTAGTAAAGGGTGATGTTTGTGATGAATTATGGGGTGAAGCAATTGTTTCTTTTTTTTATTTTTCATTTTTTATTGCCTGTTTTCATAAGCAGCAAGTGGATACATCATAAAAAATGTTTCTTGGTAAAAAAAGTAAAATGAAATTTTCTATAATGATTGAGTGTGCCGTTTTTCCAACAATTTTTATGGCCCTTCGTTTCTGTAAACCGACAGATACATTTGGGTTTGATGTTTTGATGTTTCTGATGAACGGCCACAGAGCAACAGCGTTTATAATTTTTACACCAATTTTGTGGTCGTAATATTTCTATGTTGTTTTAATGAAACCCCATTTTTTTTTAAATAAAACCGGTTTAATTTTGCTAGTACTATTAGTGCTTCAGCAATTCTTGTAATTTCAATTTTATATCGTAGTACCAAGAAAAAATCTATTTTTCTGAATCAATGATCAGCAATTACCACTATCAAAAAAAATGGAATTCAAAAAGAAAAACCATTTATTGCTATATTTTCAATTGATGATGAAAAAAATTTTTCCATTATTGATGAAGATAAGGCCGGGAATGCTGAATGTAAAGCATAAAGCAAACATACTGGTGCGAGTTCCGATAAAACGACTGAACTGTTGGTTGGCAACTTAAATGTTACTGACAGTTAATGAGTTGAAAATAAAAACAACAAAAACCCTAACTGAAAAGCTGATGATACTAATAATATTTTCTAATGGTACACCAATAAACTAAATGAAAACCCAAAATTTCAAATTATTTTGTTTTGTATCTCGGCAGCTTTTGTTGCTTTCACAATTGATGAGGTGTTATTTTTATTTCAAAATAGATTGTGGTTTGTCTAAACTAACGTACTGTTGTCCAAGAGTACAACACACACATTTGACTTAATTTAGTTTTAAATACTCCTATTTTAGTTGCAGATTAGTGCTCACCAAGAAAAATGGATAAATCGGTCAATTCAAAAATGAGAAAATAGTAACACAAAATCATAGCCAGACTTACAATAATTATTAGAAAACAAAATTGATTCCAGTCATTTGGTATGAAAGTGTTAATATACATGCTGTTATTTCTACTTCAAAACAATATGAAGTTTATTCAATGATTGTCTAAAATATCTTTCTTCATCGTAATATTGATCAAGATTTTTACATTAAACAAATACCACATTTTGCCAATCACCATTACTTATCTGAATTTTAAAAGGTAAATAAAATTATTTATTGAGTGAACAGTCATTAATGTTTTGATATAAACAATAGGTTCATTTTTTTTTTTTTGTTGTGTTTGAAAAACCAATGGCTGAAAATGATGTGGTTTTGATAAGTAATTGGCAATGTGATTCTATTTCCCGAGTATATATGTTAATGATGTTATCATTGGTAGGTTTTCAATTATCATTACTCTGAGCGTTATCAAATTATTAATTTATCAATTCAAAATCAAAGATTTAGTACCAGTTATAGACAATTGTTTTGCCATTGATATTGTTCAATCAAAAAATGCTATTGAAATATTAATGGTTGACTGTATCAATCAGATGATGAGTTGTTGTTATACGAATGAGTCTCATACTCATCAAACGCTAATGATGATCAATTTTTCAACATTTTCACGTTGCATCAAATTAAAACACTATCCATTGAGACAGCCATTTTAAATTTGCTAAATTAATTTGATGTTATTATTTGCTGGCAATCGTCTGCTGTTGGCATATTTTTTTGATTTAAATTGACCTGTGGTTATTTATTTGACGCTGACAAATTTCTTGTAACAGCTGCTAAATGAGGGTTTTTGATATTTGAGGACAAACAACATTACATTCAAATTTAGTGATGATGTGGCATTTAATATCATTGCTCATAATGACATTGATTAGGACGTTGATATTTCAGACAGAAAATCAATTTGCGGTTCTGTGTCTATTATTCATGGAATGTCACTTAGCGGGGCTTTAACATTTAAATGTCAGTTTCATCGTAGCAATCTAAAACTAAATACATTGTTTTAATTAGATTTACAACAAAGTGATCTTCATCTCACCAAAGATAATTGATATTGGATTTTGATTTTTAAGAGCGATTATATGTTCTGATAAGAACTGCGCTGTCAGGTTTTTGATGAACAAAGCCAATCGTGAAAGTTCAAAGCACAAATCCATTATTTTTCAAATTATTTCTGAGCATTTCGGCTTTACTTTTATTTATCAAAAGTTGACAATGATCTCAATAAAGCAGACATTTTTGGCAGATTTTTAATTTCACACCACACCACTTTAGTAACTTGGCGAAATAGTGGTTCAATTCAGATCGCTTATTTTTGCTACAGCGTACTTGAGTTTTCTCTTGCACATAAGTGGAAGATGATCTTTTTTTCGTTTCGATTTTCGGTTTTATTTTCTATTCATTGGTTTTTATTCACACCAAAATTTTTTTGAGTTGACAAAAAGCCACCCGGCCAATAACATGCATGCACAAAAGCCGTAAAAATAAATATGAAATTTTGGGATTACAACAGTGTGTTTTTGCGTAATGTATTGACAAACACACTAAAACGCAAACTTTGGGGGGTTGTAAGTTAATGTTCAAATTCACGTTATCTGCCACCTTACATCTCATATAATCGGCGCTTCTTTGTGTGGGTTTTATTGTATTTGTCTTCACTTTCAATATCGACGGATTTAACTACGCAATTCTCATTTAATCAATTCTCATTTTTTGTTTTAGTTATGTGCCATTTCTAACATCTGCTATAAATTCTCAACAAAATTTGACTTTTTACCGGCTTAAATCATAAAAACCGCTCAATCTATCTAACCGTCACAAAAAGTTCAGAATTAGTCCGCTTAATCATGATCATCTAAAATGTAGTAGCGTCGATAAATGCTTTGTTTTCTAAGCTAAAATTATAAATCAAAAGTATAGGAGCACGTGGAGCGGAATATATAAAATTCAGTGTAGAAGAAAACGTGTACATATACATCACATATAGATCAGGAATAAAATACGTATCAATATGCATGTCTACTGGCCGCGCCTCAAAACTTTGCTGTAATTGAACATCTCAAATTTTTCCATATTTGATCTGCCCTTAAATGCCGGCCGGCCAAGCGGTGTTCAGTTGATACTAAACACATCTTTTTTAAATAAAAAAATAAATAGAAAACTAATGAAAAAATTAAAATAAAAATGTTATTTTTTCAGAAGTGTGGCTGGAAAATCTCAGATCTGTTGTCTTAAAATTGATCCATTTGAATTGGTTGGCTGTCTAGCCGGCTCAAAAAATTTGAAAAAAAAAGGGGATTGGCAATCATATCTGCAAGATGGACAGCCGTGTCAACTTTTGATAAATAAACCTGAACACTGATATGTTCAAAAATAAAATGATAAAAAATCGATATGAGTTTTCTATTTATATGATTGGTAGATAACTTACCTATATTATTAACCATGTCATTATCACGATGTATAAATGACTTTAGCAGTTAAACACAACATCAGTAAGAACATTTGCAAAAAAAAAATCATTTCTTTGACTTTCTCAGTAACAAAAATGAATTCCACATTATGGTTCAAAAAAAAACCTGACATTTGAGTTTTGGGGATTTATTTAAATTGCAATGGATTGATTAAAAACATAAAACATATAAGTGTTTTTTCTGCTTGAAGAGTTTCTTGCCTAATTAATTTTACGATGGCCACTGAGTTTTTCTTCTTGACAAAAATCGTACTGAATTGTCATTTTGTTTAATTTCAAATTTTTTAAAATTTAATGAGCAGGACTCAAATGCCACTTCGAGCCATTTGTAATTAACGAGTAAATAATATCAACAAAAAATAATATGTTAATTCTATAGCCGCAACAATCAAACAGCATGCCAATAATTGGGTGATATAAAATGGCGTTCACATCAGTTAGTATTTCTGTTTGGTGCAGCATTCAAATATTGTAAGGGTGGACCACCATTTCTGTGGGGTGCCTATGAGGTTCATATACTTGAAAATTAGCCACCAACTAGTTGATATTGCTCTTCACTGACACCTTTATATTTTTGTTTTATTGGATATTTTCAAGGGTTAAAAACTTGCCTTAGTATGATCGAACAATTTTTATTTTGAATTAAGAGTTTCAAAATTTTTTAAAAGTCACAGTATTTTTTTTGAAAACACCAAAAATAATATCATGATGGACTCATGGTCTCAAAACACAGTCACAGTTCTGATTAGTTAAAAAAAGCTCACTAGGTTTGAGCATTGCCGTTATATGCTTAATGTGGGAAAAAGCATTTCCCATTGTATATTACAAACAAAAAGATCACCGTTTTCGTCTACAGCCAAATTTATTTCAAATCTTATTTTGAGGTGAGTCAGGATCAACATCAAAACGTAGTGGCCAAATGATGAAAACCGCTTTATTATTATTATTTTAATAAATAGCAGTAATGACATCTATTTGATGAGCAGGATATCATTTAAAAACAGCAAATGCAAATAGTATTTTAACACATTATTAGCAAAAAACGGAAGTGATGTTATTTTCTATTGTCAATACCTTTAATCCGCGGTTGTATTGTTTGGCTAACATCGTTAGCTTGAACTGACTAGCTGGACAATTTTTGGTAGCTCAACACCCATCGAGATTTATTGGGCTTTTTCCTAAAAAAAACATTTTGCAATAGATACTGGTTTGTTTTCTATAATAGCGGAAAGGTTTTAGAGAAAGAAGATTTCACATAAAAATATTAATATTAAGGTTCCTAATTTTGGCACCCACAAATGCTTTCAACATTCTAAACAAACAATTCAAGTTTTGATAAATTTTTTTTTATTTTAGCGTTACTATTTTAAATTATTATCGATATCGTCTTTTTTACTATAAGGTCTTTTAGTGATTTTATATTCATCGTGAAATCTGTCGATCAAATTTAATTTGTCAACCAGTAAATTGGCTTCTCAATGAAAAGTTGCATAAGTATGTTTCTTTTCAATATTAATTGCGGCATCCATGAGATTCGTTTTATCAATAATGACAGCATTTTTATCATCATAGACAAAAAACATATCAATTAATGTGTTTTGATTTTAATTCTTTTTTTTTTGATAGTGCTAGTAACAGGTTTTTTATTCACGAAAATAGATTTTTTTCCTGTATCATTATATGAAAGTTGAAGAACGCCAACGGCCGAAACACTATCATTACCAGCAGAAATAAACAGCTTTTTTTTAAATGAGATTTATGATTCATCACAAACACATTGAGAGGCTACAGCCACAGAGTCATTTTTAACATTGTTAACTTTATAATCTTATTTCTGTTCATTAAAACAGACAAAACAGCAAACGACAGATATATCGGCAAAAATAGCTAAACAATGAACCATAAAAAATATTGCAAAGACTGCAAAACCAAACACTTTGCGTTGTTTGTCTTTATCTTGATTACCAAATAACGTTAAGAATGGTTCATCAACTACCATTCTTTAAAACCGTGGAATCAAATTTAACAGATATATTTCAAATTCAAAAACTTTATTTCATTAATATTTAGGCACATCACTTTTCAGCAACAATCTTTTTGGTTTTTTTGTCATGATTTTTTGCAAGCTCTCCCGCAAAGCATTATGGGGTGATTTATAGAGATCCAACATTTTATGTTTGCTACCATTTGCGAAACATAAATCTGTAAAAAGTTGTCTTGCAAACTGATATAAATTTTCAATCTAACAATATTTTTTGCCAGATAAATAATAAAAATCGTTTCACCAAAATATTAGATTTTGAAAAAAAGAAGATGAATTTTTTAATTTAATAATCAACAAAAACCTGAAGAACTCATAAACCAAAACTATTTAATATCACGTTTTATTGGCTGCTGTTGTAGACATCAAAACAAAAATATGTAGATGAAACAGTGAAGAATGATTTCCAAACTCGTGGTAGTCGTTTTGGTAATGACCGTTGTTGCTTTTGCTTTAAAATAGGCCCCCTCATTTTTTATCATCATTTATTATTACATTATATAACATTACTGCTTTAAAACCAACAGGTTTTGTGAAAAAAAAAAAAAAATCATAGCTTGTCACAAAAGCAAAAATTATGTTCATCACACCAACGTAACATTGGTTTGATCTACTGGCTAATTTTGTGACTAACAAAATATCCACAAACAAAGAAACATTTTTTACCGAGGGTCAGATGGGCGGCGTAGTTGTTGAGAATGAATATACATTCTATTTATGTACAGCGAACATAACAGACGTTATTTAAATTGAATCCTTTTTTGATCCGCACAATGCCAATAGCTCCAGCAGCAATTTACATGTTTCAAATATTTTTTATTTCATTCTTCATTTGTTTAAATTCGAAATCCTACTTTTGATTGGGAGGAATATGCTGAGACGCATTAGAATCAAAGTAAAATTTTTTCAGAATCTAAGACTATCTTTTCATTAGCATTTAGCAACCAGATCATTTTTGATAGTCTATCCAAATTTTTTGATTTGTTTCATGAATTGTTTAAAAAGCCAAGCATTCCAACGAATGATGGTTTTTTCAATGACATGGGTAGGACATTTTTTTCTCTCTATTTTTGTCGCGTGTGTGTTTCTTATCACTTTAGGCAATCAAAACAAAAATAGCAGGACTAACCATAATTTTATGAAATATAGCATTAGCAAAGGTATCACTAAGAATGTAATTTGAAAATATTTTAGCTTGAGGTGATGTAATTAATTTTTGATCTGCAAAATCATTAAATATATTTTTTAAATAGTTATTATTGAAAAATGAAAGCGGCCTTGAAAATGGCAGTAACGAGGTTTTTATTATTGCTTTTACTTAAACTTCTTGAAAGCGTATTTCGAAACATGTTGAAACTTTTTTTGAGGCTAATGAACGATCTTCCGTCACTAGTTGATAACGAGCAATGTATTAAAAAGGCGCCTATGACTCTAACATTATTATAAAACTTTTCTGGTTTAAAAAATATTTGAGGGACATTGCGGAAGTTGTATAGTTAGCCGTATCAAGCAAGAAGAACCGATTTTTGAATGATCAGCGAATAGGAAATGAAGTTTACCAATCTATTTATTTTTCACGTTTGGTTACGATCACATAACTTGTACTGGATTTGATATATCGTTGAGTTAAAAGCTGATACCGTGCTGCTTTAAAATTTTTAGTTGAATCCTAAATAGTGAAATTGCAGCATCGCGCGACTTTTTTAATTTACGCCAGAAAACTGACGATATTTAAAATAAAAATTGTCAGAAATAGTGAATAATTAATACGGATAATTAAAATTAATTAAATGATAATAAAAAAAATAATTACCATGTGATTAAAATTAGAACTATAAATGATAAAAAAAAAAGCTTGAACGATAAAAATATTGCTTGTAGAAAGCGATACAGCATGCTTTAAGCCAACACATTATATTCCAATAAACATTGCGTGCCCATGGGCATGTCCATGAGTCAACTCTCAACAATCTAGTTACCATCGTGGCAAGTATTTTTTCTTGAATATTTTCAAATCAATAAATGGTATCAAAGTAATAATGGATAGCAATATCTGTTGAAG
The DNA here is from genome assembly GCA_030560485.1 of Ascoidea tarda (nom. inval.). Classification (NCBI taxonomy): domain Eukaryota; kingdom Fungi; phylum Ascomycota; class Saccharomycetes; order Ascoideales; family Ascoideaceae; genus Ascoidea; species Ascoidea tarda (nom. inval.). The sequence goes on from JAKTTS010000046.1 coordinate 30,160, forward strand.
CGTGAACTATTATCACGCACTTTTACAGGCACGACTGCACATCGGTAATCTCCATGCTACCAGGACATTTTGTACTCTAATATACGATGTATGTATTTAGTGCCTCCCGCTCCAAATTTCTTGTTTATATCATTACCCTTTGAATAATTTATTAACTACCACTTCACTACCGATATATCACTTGTTATTTTCTGAATCTAGTGTAAACAATCTCCAAATGATTACAAGCCACATCGCAAACGTTTGCTGCCATTATTCAGAAAAGTTGTGTGATGCTGCCATTTTTTTTATCCAGGATTTGTTTTTTAATCACAAAGCTGCTGAGTATGGTGATTTATATCATAAATTCATTAAACCTGGTATTGTTTTAATTCATGACATTGATATCGAAAAGGTTACTATTGCGTTGGTTTTTAATTTGCATTGATAGGTTACTAAAGTGATGATCCCTGCCGTGTTAGAAAAGGTTTTTTACAACGGTTTGTTTGGTTGTGAAAAATTAGTACAACCTGAAAAGCTTTATGTTAATATTGGGGCCGTAGCCGTTATTTTATTCGTTCAGTCTTTAATCACTAGTGAATGGAAAGATCAGATGAGCTTCTAAAAAAATTGGAATTATTTTTTTTTTGAATGCCAATGAAGCATTGGAGCATCACGTTTCAAAGATTTCTTTTGATTTCGGTTCTTCTCATTTTTTTATATAAGCAAAAACTGCTTTGTAAGCTGTAAACTAAAAGTAGGCCAATTTACTGAGATTACAAATTTTAAAGCCCATGTTAAAGATAATTTTACTGTTCATTATTAAAATGGGCTAAAGTTACAAAAAATTTCATTTGCCCCAAAAAATACAAGTTCAATTTTTTTTTTTGCAGCTACTAATAACGATGCTAAGTTTACATTTGTTAGTGATGAACTTTATAGTGGTATGTTGATGGTTTATCAAAAAGTCCCAAATGGATTTTTAGAGTGTTGCTTTAAAATTAAAGAAATTGCCATTGCCAATGTTTTTTTTCTTGAAAGGCTAAGTAAACTTGACAGATCAGCTAAAATCAAAACCGCAAAATTTTTTAATGTCAAAATGGATGATTCCCCAAGCAGTTACGTCAATTATAAAAGTAAGACAGCAAAAATTATCAAAAAATTGTTGACTAGGAGCTCGAACTAAATATTTCAATTGGCTCATGTTGACCTTGTTGGTCCATCACTTACGACTGCTGTTGATGAGACAAGACATTATCTTACTGTTGTTGTTAATTATTCGGGTTATATTTTGTTCACTCATTTGGCTGATCGGTTGTTGGTTAATAAAAAACTCATATATCAACTCAAAAACTTTTTAAATGCATTGAGTAAAAAGTGATTTTGGCAAAATCAGACGATGAGTTTGCTAATAAAATCTTCAGTGATTTTTGTGTTAATAATAGTATCAAGCATAAATGTCAGTTCCATATTACTGTCACGAAAATAGGTTTTGATGAGCGCTTGAAAGAGTCTTTAATTCAAAAAAAAGAATTTTTTTAATAAAAAAAGATGGTTTTGATAAACTATAGAATCAAGCTGTTAAAAGTGCCTCCCACTTGTTTGATTTAATTTTTAGAGAATAGTCACTGAAAGTAAATACATTATACAGAACTTTGGTTAAAAATTCAGTTGGTGTCAAACATTTTGGAGTAAATGGTTGTGATTCTTATTCAATGAATCCATTGATTTTGCTTTTAAAAGAATTACCTGATATTGATGTTTATTATTGTTTAATCGGTTACAATGAATACGGGAAGGCTTATAGAGTTTACAATCTCTGCAATGCAACAGCGGTGGTAGCTTTCAATATCGCATTGATGAAGCAAAATTTTCATTAAAAGAAAAACTGTTTTTATTTGCTGTTGTCATTAGTGGTCCTGCAGTTGAAATCACTCTAGTTTTTTATAGATCTATAATAAGAAAATTAATTACGCTCAAAACTAATAAAAAAATTATCCCCATAAGTAAAAAAGATGGTACTATTGACAAGATATTTACTGATTCATCTTCAGACAGCAATGATTAACAAGCCGAGTCTGTGAATAATAATATTATCTTTGATAGAGATTATACCTCTAATTCTGATGAAACTGGAAAATCTGAAAATAGTACTGAAAGTAGTCGATTTTTCAATGATGCTCAAGACACTTTTTCTTGCACTGATCGAAGAAATAAAAGTAATTGGTTAATATCAACAAAACGCAACAATAAATATGTCCATGATAAACATGACGCTTTTGGCAGCATTATCAAATGGTATACAAATCAGGAACGAGATACAATTAAACGTCAGTTAGTTATAGTTTTCTTGCTGATTGCGTTTATAGCTGCTATTACTCAAAAACCAAAAATTGCTGAGCAAGAATGAACTGCTGCCCGTCTCAAGGAGTTACCCGCTAATGATGATAACGACACGTATTTGTTGATACACCTTTCCTCAAAAAAATAAGATGTTTTTTGCTGCCAGGTTTTCGCCATATAGAAAGTCCTACAGGTCAATTTTGAAAAAAGCTGGATTACTTGCTCAAGGAAATAGTCAGAGCGAATGTATTGACTCTTGAGAAGCATTTAGTGCAGGTATTAAATATAAAAGTTTCAAAATACTCATTGCTGTTGCTGTTTCATAATAATGCACTGCGCATCAAATAGATGTCAGTACCGCATTTCTTAATATTGAAATTGACAAAGAAATTTATATGAAAGAATCACCACTTTTTGCCAATGCTGCTGACTGATCAAATATTTGAAGCCGCATGAATAAGGTTTTGGAACTAGCCAACTTCATATTTGTTAGTATAACAAATTGATTAATGGTCTATTTTACACCGGGTTTAAAAGATCTATGCCAGAAGATGGAGCGTTTTATCTCAGCTCCAAAAAAGGGCAAATGTTTGTGGGAATTGTATGTCTATCATTTTATCATTGCTAATTTTTGTGACCATATTACAAATAGTGGCATGCTTGTTTAGTGTTTCAATTTTGAGATCAAAACTTTAGGACTAATCACGTGCAGAATTCTTGGATTTTATATTGTCCAATCTAACGATGAATTTACTGTTTCAATCAACAATTATGTTTGCAAAATGGTTGTTAATCTCAAAATAAATAAATCTAACTGATAGTCAAACTCAATGATGGTTAATCTTTATAAACTGCTAGTTCTTGAAAATTGCAAAAGACTCTTTCAAAAGATGAATATTTTTATCGGTCCATTATTTTTCTAGTTATGTTTTCAAGGAATTGTATACGCTACATTATTGCATGTGGTGTTAAATTTTTCTGTTGCTATTTTTAAGGACCTGCTGAGTACAGTGTAAGCGATGCCAAAAAAAGTCTTTTAGTATTTCAAAGTTAATGACATGTCTATTTTTTATCATAAAGCCGCTGGTGTTAATTTTGTTGATTTCAGCGACACTGATTTTAACTGGTGACTTTGCTGACAGAAAATTGGTTGACGGCTATATTTTTTTTATCATTGATTTGTCTGTAACTTGGAGCTCCGAAAAACATATGTCTGTGTCATTATTGAGTTGTGAAACAGAGTACTTTTTTTTTTCTGAAGCGGCCAAAACTATGCTTTTCACTAATCTAGAGTTACATGATATTAGTGTTTTGACTGCTCGGACGATCATTTATTGTTACAACGACTTTGATGTAAGTTTAGCAAATTATTTTACAAATCATAGAAATTCAAAACACATTTCAATCCGGTACTACATTATTCATGATCATACTGGTGATGCTTTTAAATTAGCAAAAATTGATACTGCTGTCAACTTAGCTGACATGTTGACAAAAGATTATCCTACTCTTATGTTCACAAATTTTTTAAATTGTCTTATATGTAAATAATACATTGGGCAGATATTCTTACTTTATTTCATTTGTCATACTGTATTATGAGAAAATCTTTTTCTTCCTCTATTTAAAGGGTTTTTTTCTATTTGGATTTAATTGATTTATTTATAGTTGCTTTTTGCTTTATGGCATTAAAGTCAATATATTCCTTTTTGTCTAGCGCCGATGATTTAGGGCATTATCTGTGACCCTCGGGCCTCAGAAGAATCTCATGTAATATATACTGAATGATGCATGCGGCCATCAACTACAAGATTGCGTTAAAACGTGAACTATTATCCCAAACTATGAGACGGACAACTGCAAATGCGAGGTCACACTGCTGAAAAAACACGTTGTCTTGCAATCTACGACGTTTATATTTAGCCTCGCTTCAATTTTGTTGTTTTTATCTTTTATGGTTTATTGGTGTACTAACTACAACTTCACTACCAATATTATAGTGGTTAATTATTGTATTCACTATAAACAATCACAAACAATTCCCACCGCATTTTAGCCAATTTTCATATTAATGACTTCATCGCCATGCCATCATTATGATGGTTTGTAAGCAGAACATTTATATGTAACATAAACTGAAATAACTTCTGATTAGAATTTTAGCGTATATGGCGGAATTATTGTCAATATATTATTTTTTAGGCACTGTATTTTTTTGGAAATATAACTTTGCGTCTACTTGTTATAGCAATATTTAGAAACAAGCTGTTTGTCATTTAAACACTGCTAATTTAGCTTTAATATAATTAAAACCAAATAGCATCTCAAATTAATATGGTGTCAATTCCGCAGCTGATTTCAGTGCTTTTGGTGAGGCAATTAGGTTGGTCTGATTTCACAGAGAAAATCACTTGGTGGCTCTATGGTTTCAATCAATAAAAGAACATTTACATAACGCTCCAAATCCAATCTGTGGCATTTATTGATGGCGTGCAAACCGAAATTGATTGGTATTGCTGAAGCAGTCAAAAAATATTTTTACCAAAAAATTGTTTATTGATATTGGGGTAAAGCTGGTACAGCCAGTTCTATATTGTGATATTTACTCTGCTTTAGTTTTTACTAAAGTTTCGGCTAATCACAGAGATTCAACGCACTAATTCATTAGAATTCATTTTATTCTTTGGCATATCAGTGTTGTCTTTATTTATCAAGGGCTGAGAAACATGTCAATTAAAAAAATATGGTAAAAAAAACATTATCTTTTTCCACTCTCTGAAACTGGTGAGATTGTCATTCATTTTCATTGATTAATTCAGGTTGGTCGGGGTTTTGGGTTCATTCTGGTTCCCTGATAAATTTGAAACTTGGTTTTTTCATATTTTTTTCACTTGCCATTTTTTGATTTTTCTTTAGTCCTCAAATTTTTTGAACCAATAAAGCGTAACGCCAGTGAGCGGTTGCTATAAGGAGATTTTTGAAAGAAAGTTATGCAATGAGCAACTACAGGATTGTGCTAAAGTGTGACTTATTGACAAGTTTATCGATCCGCAAATGATGCGTGACAGTTGTGTAATGTTTAAAAAAACGTTATTTGGTACTTCACATCTTATCAATTTCACCCCTTCCCGCTAAATTAATTTTTGTTTTTGTCGATTCTTGTAAAACCAGTTTATCAATATTCGATACAATTATCCAATCAGTCATAATTATTTTTATTGAGTATAAACATTTTTTGACACCATAAATATTAAAAAAATGTTTTAATAGCCAGGCTTTAATATACCCGGCAATTAAATTTTGAAAGCCATAAAAAAGATTGTTTCATAATTTTGATATTAAAAATTAATTGGCTATTCAAAAACCAACCGTCGGCCGCAGTCAATCTGCTACGAAAACCCAGGGGTTTCAAGTTTCGCCTACAATATCTGTTTTCTACTAAAAACCATGAATGACTTTTAAAGAAACAAATGATGATTCAAAAATTTTATTAAAAATATCATTCTGAAAACTCAAATGAAATATTAATAATTATAAATACTTCTAATTTTTCATTCAATTGTAATTTGAAAAACAAAATTATGTTTAAGGTAAAAAAAATAAGACACCAAAATCAAATAAAACCTCAAGATAAAAAAACTCCCAATAACTTGATTCAATAAATGATCAAACTCAAAAATAAAAATATTAAAAAGTGATTTTGAAAATATGTGTGTCGAGGTTTTGTGAATGGTATAACAAAAAGCTATCATAACGGTTGTACTTAGCCAATAAAAAAATTATTTTAATAATGTTAATCTTGTATCAAAAAATTTTTAGAGTTGAAAAATAAAACCAAAAACTCAAAAACACTCAAGAATTAAAGAAGACGAAAAAATAGTAGCCAGTTATGTTATTGAGAAAAAAAAAAACTTTAATAAAATTTATGATTCTGCATGACAAGCCCCGCTACACAGCCACAAATTTAATGAAATTTTTTGAAATAGCTGACATAAAAAAAAAATCCCTCAATAAAAAAAATCACATGATTAAAGATCTGATTGTTCAAAACATTAAATAATGACAAATCAATATAATGGATTTAGTAACAACATTAACTATTATAGATAAAGAGAAATCATAAAATGAACAATTAAAATATTAACAATTATATCAATCAATAGAAACAATAACAAAAAAATTTTATAAATTTGTCATCCCCATAATTTTAACTAAATGCCTCGAAGTTTTCAAAGGAGATTAAATCACAAAAGCTTGATTGCAATTTTAAAACCATTGGTAAATTTTTACTAATTATTAACAAACCCCAGAAAAATAAAAGTTGGCAAAATGATCTTATTTCTTAATCAAATCGCAAAATGAAAAAATAAAAATTAGTTGTATTAATGATATCCTTAAAACCTCAAACAGTCTCAATTGTTGATGAGAAATTATAAAGATGAACATAAACAGAAACTACTTGTTTAATTATCATTTGATAACTAAATACACGTTATCCAATACTCTACAACTTATATATTTTGTCCTTCACACTAAATATTTTTTGTTGATATTTTTTTTTCTTGAAGCAATTTATTTAATCATTCTAATTTCATGCGCTTAATTTTAATTGTTGCTATTAATTGTAAAACAAATGAAAGAAGTTATAAGCAAAATCTTGTCTGCTATCTTGCATGATTGGAAAACATTGCGCAATAAAACCAACCTCACTATCTTGGCTTCAGTTCTCACTCTCAACGCCGCCCAAGATGGTGTTGTATCTGAGAGATTTTTAGAATATGGTATTGTTTTATATGATAACACCGAAGCCGAAAAAGCTACTATCCCGATAAATTGCATCGTTTAAGCGCCTGTTATTGAGAGACCGCCCTCTGCTGCTTTGGAAAACAGCCTATACAACAGCTGTTACGATCATCAGATACACGTTAAACATGAGAAACAATCGGAAACATTGTATTCAATACTGCCCTTTATGATGGATGGATTATTAGCCAGTAGTTGCAGAAGAAAGCCGCTTAGCTCTAAAAAAACCTTTCAAAATTCTTTTTCGTGCATTTCTGATCAATAAATCTAAATTTTTAACCAGTAATCAAGTTGGTTGTATATTCTATTTTTTTTCTATCTCTGATAAAAATTAATGAGAAATAATCATCAAATATTTTGCAGATCAAGAAAAAATTACAGCATCCCATTTTTGAGTAATTGGGAATCATCTAGAAAATGATTTGTTAGATGCTGTTTAATCACCAAAACGTCTCGTTGTTTCGGGCTTTTCTACTTTGTTGCTTAAAAGGCTAACAAGCACTAAAGCTGAAAAGTTTGAAAAAAACAATCTGTGACCAATACCGTCAAAGAAGACATTCTGCGGCGAGTTTGTCAACTCCTTCACTAGTCGGTAAACAAAATAAAAAAAAATTGATTATAATCGTTGCGATGATGTACTTGCGAATTAGAAATGAAAGGCTAAATTCTGATTTTCTAAAGCTCTATTTTAATTCTGTTGTCTGTTAACATATTTGTAGAGAACAAAAAATGGTTGAATTGCTCTATACTAATGTATTCTGAAATAACTAGTGTTTAAAACCGAAAATTTTTGTCAAGACCAATATAATTGTTTAGTTTTCAAATGGAGAAAAATTAAAAACAATCCAATATGCTCCAAGTGCAGCAAATTAACTGTCTATTTGCTGAGCACAACAACCTGCCCCAAGTTCACATTTTATAATGATTATGTTTATGATCAGAATTATTTAGTTGGTCGCAACACTGGCAATTGTATACCAACGCAGTTTTACAGTTAAAGACAAAACCAATAGTGCTGTTTCATATTATGATTTCTTTGCTCATCCACAAAACGTGCTCGGCTGAAAGATGCAAAACAAAAAAATGTACAATAAATGCGACGGACAATGCAATATTCGTTTGAATCGAATCAATCAAAAATCTTTAAGATATTTTTTTCCAAGTGCATAAAACCCATTTTTCGAATAGTATTTATCGATATCGTTCGTCATATTGAAACAACGGCTGATGACAAAATTCTGCTTTATTTAATAGTTGCTAATGATTATCTCACGTTTGTGCTAGCTACTCTATTGAAAAATTGGGGGGTTTTGTTTTGAAATCTAATGTATTATTTGACGATTTTTTTTATTTATTTGCCAAAGAAGTTATTAAAATGAAGATTAAAAAGTAGCTTGCAACAAAACAGTTTACAAATTTCTGTTTCGCTAATGATTTCAAGCATGAGATGTCAGTCCCTCATCAGTTATGTGAAAATAGATTCGCATAAAATTCCAAAACCCTATTACTTAAAAATAGACAGCAGTGCCAGTAAGCAGTGATGTTCCTAATAATTAATGAAATGAAGTCGTACAATTTGAGAGATATTTTTTAAATTTGATTTCACAGACTTGTGGACTGAAAGTTAATGAATCAAAGATAATGTTCCTTGGTAAAAAAAGTAGTAATAAAAAAGGCAAACTGTTTGGTTTTGCAGTGTTTGTAATATTTTTCATGAATAATCGTGTATTTAGTTTGCCCAATAGATTTTTCATTTGCTGTTTTAAATGTCGCGATGAACAGAAATAGGTTTTCAGAGCTCACAATGTTAATAATGATTCTGTGGCTGTTGCTTCTCAATGTCGTTGTGATGATTTATGAATATCATTTAAAAATAGGCTTTTTATTTCTGCTGGAAATGATAGTCTCAGCCGCCGGCGTTACTCAACTTTCATATGATGGTACAGGTAAAAAATCTATTTTCGTGAATAAAAACCTGTTACTAGCACTATCAAAAAAAAAATGCATTTAAAATGTAAAGTCATTAATTAATATGTTTTCTGATCATGATGATAAGGATGGTGTCATTATTGATAAAACGAATTTTTTGGATGCCACAAATAATTTTGAAAGGAAACATTCTTATGCAACTTTTTATTAAGAAGCCAATTTACTGGTTGGCAAATTAAATTTGATCGACCGATTTCACGATGGATATAAAATTACTAAAAGACCTTATGGAAAAACCGCCGCTATTGATAATATTTTTGAATAGTAACCACTAAAATAAAAAAAAATTTATCAAAACTTGAATTGTTTGTTTAGAATGTTGAAAGCATTTGTGGGTGCCAAAATTAGGAACCTTAATATTAATATTTTTATGTGAAATCCACTTTTTCTAAAAAGCTTTCCGCTATCATAGAAAACAACTAGTGTCTGCTGCTAAATGTTTTTCTCAGAAAAAGGCCCGGTGAATCTCAATGGGTGTTAGGCCACCAAAAATGGTCCAGTTTGTCAGTTCAAACAAACGAGGTTGGCCAAACAAAACAACAGCGGATTAAAGGGATTGATAATAAAAAATAACATCACTCCAGTTGTTTGTTAATAAAGTGTTGAAATACTATTTGCTTTTGCTGCTTTTAAGTCATATGTTGCTTATCAAATGGATGTCACTACTGCTTTTTATCAAAGTAATAATGATAAAACAGGTTTCATCATTCGGCCACTACGTTTTGATGTTGATCCTGAATCATCTCAAAGTAGAAGTTGAAATAAATTTGTCTGCAGACAAAACCGGTGATTTTTTTATTTGTAATATACGATGGTAGATGCTATATTCCACATTACGTATAAAATGGCAATGCTTAAACTAAATGTGCTAATTTTAATTAATCTGAAAAGTGACTGTATTTTGCGACCATATTTCCAGGATGTTATTAATTTTGTATTCATTTATTAAAAATACTATTACTGTTAAAAAATTTATATTACCCGAACTGAATAATGAAAGATGTGCGTCTATTTTACTGCAAGGTTTCAAGGCCTGAAAATAACTAATAAACAAAAAATTTTTGAGGTACCAATGGAAAGCCATATATTCCAGACGATGGCATAATATTAAATGTAAAACCTCAAGGGTAGCTTACAAAAATAGTAGTCAACTCTGACAACATTTGTATGGCGCAACAAACAAAAATGACATTTTATAAAAATGCAATTTTATATTGCCTAATTATTTGCATGTTATTTGATTGCTAGTTTTCTGAATTTGACATAATATTTTTCGTTGCATTATTCAGTAGTTAATAACAAAAGCCCTTAAATGAAAATCACGTTTTGCTAATTTTGCTTTAAAATATTTGAAATCAAACCACATCGAAGTTCAATATGATATTAGTCTGGCAGTTAATGAAAGTGGCTATTGACAAAGTGATATGGCTGGTAACATTATAAGCCGGAAATGGCTTGGTGGGTGTGTTTCAAAATTTTTCATCAATTGATGCATAGTGGCTGGAAGCTCTAATAATCAAATGTCGTTCTCATTTTTGAGCCGCAAAGCAAAATAGGTTGTTTTCACTAGGGCTTTGAAATTGATCTTTTTTATCACACATCTTCCATTTTATATAAAAGTTAAAGTGGTAAGAACAATTACATATTCTGATGCTAACTCTGGTGTTTATTTAAATAAGAACTCAAATAATCATACAAATTAAGGTCAAATATTTATTGTTTATCATTTTTTTTGTGGTCATACTCGTTTTGTTTTTAATTTATTATGAGTCGACACAACAGTCAATCTTCAGCCAAAATAACTAAATTTCTTGTTTCTACGACAGTTTTCTAGGGTAGTTAATATTTCATTTAAATTGATTGATGAATTTTGATACAACCGATTGCAGTTTGTTGTGGGGCATTTGTCAATAGTGAAATTAATTTTTTTGATTTATTCTTCAGTTTTTATTTATTGGTTTTTATTTGACCGGCAAGTGGTTGGGCTGTCAAACGGTACGCGACTCAGCAGTTGGTGATCGCAGAGAAAATAGAGCTAGATATGCCATGTGCGATTACAAAAAGTTGTTGAAACGTGTCTTGTAAACACGGCCAATACAAACTCGTTATGTTTGATTAGCATGTGTTGTCGCAAGACATGTTATGTGATATTCTACGTTTTGAATATTTGATTCTTCCCTTGTATTTTATTTTGGTTTGTATTCCTATTTTTAAAAACGAAGTATTTATTTATCTTATTATCATTTAATCAATTTCATTTGATTTTATTATTTATGAACCGGTTTTAACCATTTTATTCTGGTTAATCAAATGTTAGTAAAAATCATTTTATTAAATGATATGCATGGACAAAAATTAATTTTTACCAATAATATTATCCATGTTCAGATGAGGTACCTAAAATTATTGAATATTTTTGATTTCTCAATTTAATTGGATTAATAAGTTCAAAAGTTAAAAAAGAAGGAAAATCATTTGAAAACAAAATTTTAGAATAATGGTGAATGAAATCAAATTGTTTTTGCCGAGCACTCTGAATACAAATTCCGTGCTAACAAACTACTATTTTTGGTCAAAATTATTAAATATAATATTATATTTCAACATTTTTTTTGAGTGGAACATTAGTTTCTTTTACCATATATTTTTTATCTGCTGCCCATCTAGTATATCAATACGTTTTCTTGACAGGTCTTCATTTTTTTAACTATTGCACGAATATTGCTTGGCAAAACCAGAACAATTGCAGGCTTCATCACCAAACCCAAATAAAAAAATTGATTTTTGCGCAATTGGGATTCCTGTCAAACCAACGGTTATTAATAATAGAAACTGTAGCAGTGATGATTGTACAATAAATAGTAAAAATGGTTACTTAACAGTGACAAATCATAACTATTTTTATTGTCATCAAATAACTAATCACATGTTGTTTTGTTATTTACAAAACAAAAGTATATTTCACTAACTGAAAAAATAAAAAGTCTTTATATTTTCAAAAATATTTAAATGAGCTAAACAGCTGTGGCTCCTACAGTAATTTATTTTTTCATATTGATACACTTTAAATTTTCCCTACTTGACTTAATACCAATAAATGATCAAAAAAATTTGACAGAAATTTGATTTTATTTGTTAACCAATTTCGTTGAAATCAAACCGGCTCAAACTATACATCATTCAGAACAAAGAAAACTCAGTTTTACTGTTATTACCAATGCAGACTTTGCAACAGATATCGAATCCAGAAAAAGTCAAATTGGCTATTTCACATCATTAAATGATAATTTACTTTTATTGTCATTAATAAAACAACTGCAAGACGATTAATCATCAACAAAAATAAATACATTGCATTAACAAAAACAATCAAATGTGAATTTTTTTTCATAAAACATTTTAAAATAGTAAAATGATCAATTAAGTATATCAATCGTTTTGATGAAAATTCATCATTTTTTACACTTTCAGTCTATCGATAGAATCACAAACGATCGAAACATCTTTCTATAAACTATCATTATACAGGACCTCTAGTGTGTCATAAATGATGAACTTTCAATATATCGATGGCGAAAACAATATTTTTGATTTAATTACCAGATTAGGAATAAAATCATTTTTTGAAACGGAATTGAAATTTTAAAATATTTTTTTTGTAAACTGAAATTTTAATTTTGGTTAATTAAATTTTTGAATAAGGTATCAGAAATGATAAATAGTTTGAATGTTTTTTTTCCATTCATTTAACTACTTGAATTATATTCAATTTCTATCTGTAACTTCTTGAAAGCATTGCTCTATTTTTTTCAAGCTCTATTGTATTCATTAACAATTTTTTGCAAATTAAAAAAATAAGCGGGATTGTTTGCAGTCATTTGAGCCGCATTCAATTTTCAGTGCTACGTCTTAATCTCAATCACATCATTTCAACTTTATTTGGAGCCACAACTACAATTATTATTATTTATGCGGTCAACTATCCACTTATTATAAAATAGTCATTAACAAATAATTGCAGCACTGCCTAACTTAATTTAAAAGTTTTTAAATTTTTTTACAATTGAGGACTTTGTTTTGATGCGCAAACAATACATAATGACATCAATTTTTTTTATGTACTTTACATAATTAACATAGCAATCTAATTAATTATTATTAATAGTATTAACTAACAGATACACATTGAACTGAAAATCATACCCACTCAATTGATCAATAATTTCACGCCATAAATAAAAACACACTGATTGCTTTAACTTAGTAATAAATCAATCATTTCAGGCTTTTACTAAGAAAAGTATTTTTGTTGTTGAAGGGCATGCAGTTGTGTCAAAATATTGAATGGCGGAGTCCAACATTCCAATAACTTTTAAAAATTTTTGCATCAGTTAGAAATTGTTTCATTATCATTTCAATTTGTTTGTTCAAAGGGTTTTTTTTGCCATGTTAAAATAATGAATCCGGTGATGTTAGTTTATAGATTAAATTTTTATTTATGCAATATTCTTGTTACTTTTCAGGTTTCAGATTTTTGCTAAAACAAGTGAAACATGATATTTTGATGATTTTCATGAATAAATTTGTCTAAATTTTCAATGGTTTAATTAATTTTCTTCAAGCTTTTGCGTTAAACATTAAAGCCTGACGAAAAAAAAAATTGGACTGATTTTCTGTTGCAATAAGACCATAGAACTGATTAGTTAGTTTTACCAGGGCAGGAAAAAACATATTCACCATTTTGAATATTTATGGAATTGCTTATATTTAAATTTTTTTTGCCAGCTATGCTCGAAATAAAGAAAATTGTTCCACAATCATCAAACGTAATTTTTATTTGTGATTTGGAGTAATCTCAATTGGATAATAATTTTATTTGGCCAATTGAGTAATGTCCATGATTTTCACCAAATTATTTTATAGGGTTTTTAACATTCAACAGAAAATTTTTTTGAACATTAATTAAACTGCACAATCATAATTCGTTTAGTTTAACATTTGGTGAAATTAGTTTGTCGTTTTCAAAAATAGTCATTTTTGAGTTGCTGAATTTTTTTGACTATCCACTCTCCCGCAATTTTGGTGAACTGATTATATTTTGAAAACGATTTGTCACAACCGTGGCATTGTTTATTGTGAGAGAAATGTTTTGAACAGGTTTTTCGACATGGTAAATATTGTCACCATTGGAGTTTTTAATAACAGTGGTTGTTCGTTTTATATCACTAATTATTCTAGCATCATCGACAACAAGAATAGTTGGACCTGAGTTTAAAACAAATTTATTTTGAAAAAATTCATTTTGATAATTGATTTTTTGGGCATGATTTGATTTATCAAAGTAAACGTCATGGTCAATTGAACATTCAAGTGATGGAACATTTTTTCAATAAACTCAACAAAACGTGGTTTATCTAGTTTAGTTAGAATTTTGCTAAATTTCTCCATTAAACTGCAATTGCAGCGCTAAATTTTATGTAATAGCAAATTTCAATCTTTGTTATCGGACTTGTTTTTTAATTTAAAAATTTTATTAGCAAGTAATCATTTTGGTTTTTAGTCACAAATATCTTTTACAGTATCATTGATTGATAGGTAGTTGACTTAGATGTGATTTAAATAGAGTTACCACTTGAAAAATTTGCTTTGAGATAGTTAGCAACATTTTAAGGTTTTATTTTTAACACCACAACAGTACATGCAATTGAGCTAAAATAGTCAAAATGGGCAGTAAATAATGTAATTTATTTGAGAAATAATTTGTCATTTAAAACCATCATTTTCGAATTTATAGCAGACTTTATTAGTTTGATTTTATCAAAATTTTTCAAATCTCAAAAACTGCTGCTAATTTAAAAACCCATTCAAAGATTATCGTCATCATTACATTTTCTAAAAATATGAACAGGAAATCGCTGCAGCAATAAAATTTTTAACAATACCAGCAGAACGACGACGAATTCAGTTAACATCAATAGAATTTTGAAAACTATCACTTTCATACTTCTCAGTATCAGTGTCGTATGATAAATATTTGACAAGCAAAGCTTTTAAAAGCGGCCATTGGTCCCATCATTAAATTGGGTGCATTTAGCAGCATCAGTTGAAAACATAATTTTTTTATAGTAATTGTGGCCAATGTTCTACAAAAGATTGAAATAAAGAATTGTGGAAAAAAAAAATTGAAAACCTGTAATAACTTATGAAGATAAATTAATTACAAATTGAAACAATCAGAATGTAATTAGTTATTCAGTGTTGTTATTGATAAACTGGATAAGCTGAGCTTTGGGATTAATTGGTATGGCTAAAATAATGATATTAATATCTATTAATTCAAAAGTTTAACTAATTTTATATAATATAAAAAGAAAAGTGATGTGAATATATATTTTATGAGAAACGATTGAAAGTCTTTTATTGTGAAAAGAAATCAAAAGTGTGTGAATAAAGTGAGGCAGTGCTTCAGCAATTTAAAAATTACCATTTGATAATAATTGGATAGACAATTGAATAATTAATAATGAAATTACTTGTGCCACTAGTTAAATTTTGAGTAATGTTATAAACATTGGAATAAAGCAATTCACATAAAATACTTTTTAGATAACCGAACACATTGCGGCTTATTGACACAATTTTAAACAAGTTTTAAATGAGAGTAATGAAAATTAAAAAAAATATAAAAATGCCCATAAAAAATTACAAATAAATAATAAATGTAATTGAAGTAAATGAATGGCAGAAAAATAGCATTCTAATTTTTTAATACTCATTCGTAGTGATTGATTCGTGTTGCCTATTTAATAATGCTATTATTCACGAGTGTGATTGTCTTCAAATCTATATAACAGAAAAAAGAGAAGTTGCAATGTTTTCATTGGTTTTGAAAACCAATAGAAAATTCTCAACTGTAATGAAAATGTGATAATGTGTAAATAAGGTGATGAACCACTGTAATTAATTGTAAATGACTATTAAATATTATTTGGATAATTAAATGCGTGATTGATCATCATTGTAGTTGAACCAATAAATATAGTTAGAATGATGTGATTAATATTGAGAATTATCATTTGACATTAAATTCGACTCAAATGATTGACCACAATGCCGTTTATTGATAAATTGCAACTGGTTGTAAATTGATGTAACAATCATTTAGGTTTGTATTGGAATGTTCTTAAAACATCAAAAACAAGTAATGAATGTGATTGAAGTAGTCGAATGGAAGAAGAAATGACATCTTGATTATTTATTATCTTTCACACTTGAAATCTTTTTAAAGTTATGTAACATTTATTATATTTTGTTTGATTAACCTTTCAAAAGTCATTATCAATTTATTATTTTCTAATGGCACTGCTATATTTACTTTAACGTTTATTATATTCACTTATTAGTACTTGCAAGTAAGGCCAGTAAACCAAATTTAGTTTGGTGATTAAGTCCGCATTTTATCTGAGATGGTGAGGCCCAATCTTAAATACATCATTCCAACTTTAACCATTAGTAGAATTACAATTATTATACATTCCGTAGTCAAGTATCCAAATCTTATTAAATAATCATGTACAAATAATTGCTGACAGTTCTCATTTAATTTATTCCTTTTTACGAGTTTCTTAAAATTGAAAAATCTGCATTTATGTTCAAACAAAATAAAATCACCTCATTTTGTTATTTGTATTGCACATCCTTTTTATAACTATCGAATTTTTAAAAATTAAAATGATTTACTACGCTATACCAATTGATCCTAAAGCTCAATTTAGTGAGTTCATCAATATTTTTAATGAATAACTCAATACATTTTGACTGTTTCAATTGCCATAATAAATTAATCGCTTTAGACTATTACACAAAATGATCTAAATGAATGACAATGCTATGGGTTTCACAATAATATATTCGATATTAATCATTCGTTCCCGATTTTTTCATCTCATGTCTGAACTCAAAATCAGTTCCAATATATTTACATTAAACTTCATTTTAATAATGAATTGGTTTAAAAAAAATCAAATATGTTAAGTTTTATTAATACTAATAGTAACATTGCTGTTGATTTTACTAAATTAATTGAAGCAAATATATTTCAAGTTTTTTTCCAACTATAAAAATAATTTTTATTATAAAATTTTCGTAATATTTCAATTTTTGAAGATGTGAAGAAATCTTATTTTCATTCTTTTATTTTTCATGAATTCTATTTTTTAATTTAAGGTGTTACTTATTTTAAATTTAACAGATGTTATTGACATTATTGGTTATTGGCAATAAAATGGTTTTTTTAAATTTGATTAATTAGTTGATCTACAATTCTTTTTGGTTTTGTTATTCAAACTTCGTCACGACATTTAATTTAACATTTATTATATTTATTTAAAACTACCATTTAACTGGCACAATAAGCCGCACTTTGCGGGATGTATAATGACGCACTATATGCTGTGTACTAAGTGTCAACCTTGATGACATCTTTTGAGCCAGATCGGCAATCACTTCTACAGTAATTAAAATTTATTCACTAAAATATGAAAATACTTGTAAACCGCAAGTTTTAATAATTCAAAACCTTTATCATCTCATTTTCAAAATTTTATTAAATTTTTACAATTGAGATCTTTGGACTGTTGATCAAACAAAGTAAAAAAACTTCATTTTTTTATTTTTAATCTATAAATATTAACAAAATAAAAATGAAAAGTACCAGTTTGAGAAAATTGATAGATTATCAAATTAAAACAATCCGAATGTATTTTTTTATTGAGTAAAGTTATCAAATGACTTAATGTGGTGAACTTTAAAATTAGGTTTTATCGTTTAATAAATAATATTATTATTTAATAATAGGATAGTTAAAAACCCTAAATCAAATACAAAAAAAAATGTAATGTTCTTATTTATTGATTGACAAACACTATATAGTCGTCAATTTTAAAACTAAATTCGAAAGAATATCAATGAAATTAGGCAGAGGTGTGATTATGTGTAAATGACCATTTAATTATATTTAGATAGTTAAATGAATAATTAATAATAACTGTGATTGTACCACTAGACAAAATCTGAATGAGATAATTAGATTGAGGCTCAACCCCTGACATGGAATGCATATTAAATAACCGCACAAAGTTCCGCTAATTTACTCAAATTTTAAATGGTTGTAAATAAATATAGTAAAGAAAAAAGTGTGTATAGCAATGATATTAAGAAATTAGAAATAAATATGAGTTGAGATTAAAATAGTTTATGGAACAAGAAATAGCATTGAAATCATTAGATATCTTGATAACTTTTTTCAAACTGTAATTTGATATGATTAAAATTTCAATATGAAAATGAATTATTTAAAAATTTCCAAAAAATTTTTAAAACTCTTTGAAAATTTTATTTTGTTAAATGAATTCGAAATATTGGTTTTGTTATTGATATATTGAAGTTTGATTTATTTTAGCTCTACTAGTTGTCTTACGTAATGATAGTAGATATCGATATGTTTCAATTAATTGTAATTGTATAGATAGGCCGAAAGTGCTAATGATAATAAATTATCAACAAGCGAATTGATACAGTTGATTTACTACTTTAATTCATTCAAAATGTTTTTGATGAAAATTTCATTCTGATCATTTCTGTTAATTTAAAACATCTTGGTTTTGTTGATGATAAAGTAACAAGCAGTTGTTCTTTTGATTACCATATAATTAAATCACCAATCAATAATGTGAAATAATTATTTTGAGGTTTTTCTATTCAATGACATTTTGAAATTCTGAATTGGTAGCAACTATAAAATTATTTTTTTGTTGATCGGGATAATCTCTGATTTGAATTTTTTTGGGTTTGCTTGAGGTATATGAAATTTGCGGTTATCAATTGAATATCATTATTGTTGTCGATAATAGCAAACCTTATCTTTTAACAATCATATCGTAATACTCTAATTGAACCTGATAAATAGTGTATAATAGGCTTGTCTTTGAAACTTAAAAACAAAGAAACTGAAAATTTATTATCGTATCTAACACAGTCTGCCATAAATTTTAAGGTACGAACAAGCAGCCTGTTTTCAGATAACCATTTTTCATCAACATCCTTTGATTTAAAATCACTCTCAAAACCATTTGCCTTATGATATTTCAGCATTTTTAATTGTTCAAAATTAAATTTAGAATTTATTTTTAAAAACAAGTTTTTCAATGATATTATAATTCCATTTTCATTTTGCAACTATTAGTCCCAAAAGATTATTGTTGGATACCAATTTTTCTGACTGTGAATTTGTTAATAAAAATCTGTTTGAAACTATCAATGATTGTTTGAGATGAACAGGCAATTAAAATATCATTAGCCTAAATTGAAACAAAGCAATCACTTTTGTGAAATGAATTGGGATCAAGAAAATTTAGTTGGAATAAACTGGTTTTATTTAATAGCTTCCTAATCATTTTAAACTAGCTGTGGGAAGCTTCTTTTAACCCATATAAATATTTTTTAAGTCAACAAACAATGTTAGGTGGTGTATCAATCCATGTTGGTGGATCAAAGAAAACAATGTAACTGACCGAACTAATAAAACCCCCGATTATCACATTATGCCGGTTTTTAGTGTAATTATTAGTTAAAAAAAAGATCATCATAAATTTTAATTTGTTTAATTTCACTAGTAGATCAGAAACATCAACATAGTTGTGTTCCGACTCTTGAACCAAATTTTTTGCAAAAAATTTTTTTTTGAATTGATATTTGCTTTCACTTTTTTTGTTGACATTATAACCACATTCATTTTTCACAATTTTGTCATTAACATCATTTCCAACAACAGTTGAAAAAATGTTGATTGATTTGATTGAGTTCATATCATTTTCAATATCTTTCACCTCCTGTTTTTTTACATCATTTTTAAACATTGAAGCACAAATGTGTAAATATTGGTTTTTTTTCATGTAATAAAAGTGTTTCATCAAAACCACCATTAGTGAGCAACTTGAATTCGGGGGAAGTTTCATCCCCTCATTCATTTTTTTCAATTTTTTCATTTTTTATAGTTTTTGATAGTAAGTTCAACATTTCTTTAATTAAGTTTGTTTTTAATTGATTTCTTTAAATTCTGAGAAATGTCAATTTGCACAGTTTTTGTTCAATCATTTTTAAAATAGGTTTCACCGACTTGAT
>JAKTTS010000468.1:0-12700 GCA_030560485.1 Ascoidea tarda (nom. inval.)
TTTTTTTTTTTTTTTCTTTTTTTTTTTTTTGTTTGTTTTTTTTTTTTTTTTATTTTTTTCTTTTTTATCTTTTTTTTAATTTATTAAATTTTTATTTTAATTTTTATTATTATTTCTTTTTTTCTTTTTTTTTTGGTCATTTCCCACTGTTTTGAATTTTCATTTCCATGATTTGTTTTTTTTTATTTTTTCTTAAAAAATTTAAAACATAATGATCGATTTTGAAACAAAACATCTTAACAACCAAATAGCCAAATAGACAAATAATGGTTTCCTGAATGTTATTAATGTGGCTATTATCGTTTCATATCCATTTTATTCATTTAATCCATTTGATCCATTTAATCATTTTAATCATTTTAATCATTTTAATCCCATTTTCTATGCCTATTTTCATAATAAATAAAATTAAAATTTGAATTATTATTATTATTATTATTATTAAAAACGTATTATTTCTAAATTTATATCCAGCTCTATTTCTCGTTTTCCATTTAATAAAAAAAAAATAATTCCACTTTTTTTCTCTCTATTAATCAAAATGTTTGTTCCAACTTAGGTTTTCATTTTGCTCTCAAAATTTTATTAAGATTTTTCCAACTATTTCCTTTCGTTCTTTAACTTCTATTTAATCATATCATTATTTTTTAACTAACCTATGAATAATAGGCTTGATAAACAATAATAGTATGAATTATCAAACCAATAATTAACAAACTAATTTATTGTTTTCACTTTTCTAATAGAGAGTTTATCTGATATTTTAGAAATTTTGGAAAAAAAAAAAGAAAAAGGAAGAAGGAAGAAGGAAAAATTGAATTTTGCATTGAATTTACATTTTTTTAAATTAATGCGATCTTTTTACAAATCATTTTCATAATAATAATGTTGTTATTGTTATTATTATATATATTATAATTTAAAAAACAAAATCAGTAGAAATAAACAAAATCAGTAGAAATAAACTAAATCATAGACCAAATTCATTTAATTTGAATTTCTTTCATTTTCTTTTCTTTTATTTTTATCATATTCATTATAGCGAGTAAACCTAAAAAAACAAAACAAAATGAAAACAATTGTAAATAATTGTAAATAATTAAAATAATTAAAATATCTGAAGATTAAATTTAAATTTTAATTTGAAACTTGTGCAATTTAAATAAAATTAATTTGAAATTTATTAAAATTTGTTAATTCATTTAGAATTATAATATAATACAAACAAAAACAAAAAGTTATTCAATCAAAGAATAAAGTAAAGAAATAAAGAAGTAAAGAAATTCTCAGGATATAGCATCAAACAAATATAAAAAAGTAAAATAAAAGAATAAATATGATTGAAATTGATTAAAAAAAAACAAAAGTAAAACTTTTCAAAAAGCCATAGCAAAATAAAAATGAAATAGTAAAAAAAATAAATAAGTAAATAAATAAATAAATATAATTATAAAAGAAAATAATAGTAAAATTGATAGTTAAACCCAACTAATGCAGTTAAAAATTTTAGAAATTAAAAATGGAATTTGAATTATGAATGTTATTTCATTAGCAATTCATAAATATTGACATGGAAATTTTTTAAATGAAAAATTAATATAATATGGTACAGTTTGTTATAATACTTTTGGATTCAAGAATAATTGAAATAATCGAATTGGTATTTGAACCAATGGACATTTGTTTGTTTTTAATCTTTATCTAAATTTGAATCTTAATCTAACCAAGCTCCCAGTAACTTTGAGTATAATGATTTAAAATAATGATGAATATGACAATGACAATGATAATGACAATAATGGTGATAAAGTAAAGTAAGATTTTTCTTTTTCATGTGTTGTCTTTAGCTATTAAAAGACATGATTCTGAAGAATTAAATTACTTTGTAGACTCAAGCATTGTTAATTTCTATCCATCTTCTAGGTTTAGGCTGAGATAAAGAGCCATTAAAGGAGCCCGGAGGAGGACCATGCCAGATGATTTTACAGGCTGAACAGACTTTATGACCACAGAAGTGACATGTTGGACGAGGACCTTCTACTATATCGTAGATATCATCGTGGATCTTGGATAAATCACCAACACCCATGCTTCTGCAACAAATCCATCTAGTCTGGACCAAACCCATTTTGAATACGATAAATTATGATTGGGAGAGAAGAAAAGTAATTGAAAACGGTTATTGTTGTGAGTGGTGCGATTGCTGATAAAATTAACAGTAATATTAATTATAATATTGCAGGATGTATAATTTTAATCTAAGGTAGGAAAATTATTAAAAGGAGATGTTGTTTAGATTAATAATATAATCAATGGTGGGAAGTGAAAAATAAAAAAATTGAAAAAGCAAAAGTAGGGAAAAAAGACTTATACTTATAAGATAATCTCCAGGTATCATTTGTGAAGAAATTAGTGTTCGTTTTTTCTGATAAAACTAAATTTCCCATCTGGTTTGACTAGTAGCATTAATTATGACCTTATAGTTGCAAAGAAAATTTAAAAGCGATTCCAGCAAATTTAAAATCCCAAAAAAAAAACAGGATTAACAAAAAAATTGAAAATAACGGTTAGGATTCTTTAACTGGTTCAAGTGGTGTAACTTACTTGTAAGGCTTTCCTTTAAATTGCAAAACTCGCAAAATTTATCAGTCCAACATAGCTCATTAAACTTCTGGACATATTTTACAGTTCGGCAATAAACCTTAAATAGGCTCCGCGCACGCCCGCTCGCACCTGCAGGCGTTGTCAAGTTCAGAACGGCTGCAGCATGCGGCAGGTTCGAGCTTGCCTGGATTGAACGATTGTGAGACCGGATGGGAGCGCGAGCGTTGGCTGGGCGAACATAACGGTCGCTCTTTTCGTCTCGCCCGGAGTGCTGGTGCTGGAGGAGGTGCTGGTTCTTCCCGGCCGGAGGTACTGGAGCAGGGTGTGGTGCGTGGCGTAGGAGTGTCTCATCGCCAGCTTGGGTTGGGGCGAGTGTGCAGAGGCTTTCTGCCTGGAGTGCCTGGGTGTTCTGGGTCGCAGCAGGCTCGTAGCAGGCTCCAGCCAGACGTCAAACTCGACTGTTCTGGTGCTGTGTCGATTCAAAGGCGTGCCAATTTGCCCAGATTTGAAACTTTTCATCCTTTCTGCTCAAACTGGAGCTGGGTCTTTTGACTCAATTCTGCATGGAGCTCTAAAGGCAGACTTGTGCTTTCACAATAAGGGAATTCGAATCAAGGAGATCAAATCTGAGTTTATGGCGAAATAATTATTTTCATTTCAAAGAAAATCAAGTTTTAAGTTACATATCTTTTGCCAAGTTGATCCTGAAATCTTTTTTCACTTTGTTTTCTTTGCTGTTTATTTTTTATTTTTATTTTTATTTTTATTCTTATTCTTATTCTTGTTCTTATGTTTTAATTTTGCTGTGGATCTTTGGCTTTATTTTTTAATTTAATAATCATAACACTCTTTTATGAATAAAATTATTCAGATAACTTTATTAGAAAATTGGGCAAAACTGTAGATAGACGATAGACGATATAACAAGAAAAATTTTTTCAATCCACTAGGAGCTCAACAGGTCGAAATTTCATGCGGATAATTTTCTAAATTCCACACGTCAAACTAATTCTAATTCCATTTGGCAAAAAGATTGCCCACAATTTGCTAACATTACTTCTCTGGACATTACAATTTATTTGATTACTTCTGTAATGGAAATGATACCAACTACGATAGTCTGTGAAAATCCAGTGAAATTTCTTTATAATTATAACCGTTATCACAGTCGTAATCAATGTATTTATGTATTTAAGCTATGGTTATCTATCAGATATTCTTCAGCTCTTTATCATTCAACACCTCTTAATTTCTGTTTTTGGTCATATTAATATGTATTGATCAACAAACCAACCGTTTTTTAGTAATTTTCAATTCAATTGATTCCAGAATCTATACTAAACCAAGAAATCAAATCAGCACAAATTGGATTGGATTGGATTGAATTGAATTGTTTTTTTTTGTTTTTTCAATTTTAAAAACAATCAACCAATAGAAAATTGTTTCAAGTCTCCTAAAATTTGATTCTGTTAAATAAATATTATATAAATTTACTTAATAAACAATAACACACGCTTTGTTTGCAACAAGATACGTATTCATTTAAAAATTGTCAAAACCTCTAATGAAACTTTTTGGAATTTAATTTAACTTGAGATCGACTTTAGTTTATTTCAAAAATCAAAAACGAAATGAAAATTAACTAGTTTGCAACCGTTTTTTTTTTAATTTTTGTCATTAGTCAATATATAAATAGATTCACAAATTTTTGTAATACAGTTCGGTCAAGTCAATGCAAAAAAAAGACAGTTCAATACTTTAATCGCTTTCCATTCAATACTTTAATAATATAATAATTCATAATATAATCACTAACATTAACAATTACTTGACAAATCAACAAAATTAAATTCAATTAATGGCTCAAAGCTTAAAGATTATCACAAGTCAAAAAAACCATCCACTTCTCGAGCTTTTTGGAGGTTTTTCATCGTAACGTAGTTAGTTGAAATATTATTTCCAGTTTACATTTATTATATTATATTATCTCGCTGCATTTTCTTTATCTCTACTTCCTCGAGATCGTTCCAAACTTTCTCCAAGATCAACTTATGTATTTGCTTACGACCAAGTACACGAAATCAGGATTTTCAGTTGTTCACCTTGAATTCTCCAAATTTTGGACTAAAAAACAGCAGTTGCTCGAAAGGCGGCAGCCCAAGAGCCAGATGAGCTGGGACACCAGAGACAGCACGAAGCAGGACAGCATCTACTAGCCTTTCCCTTCAGCAACAGCAAATACTACCTCGACAGCAAATGCTGCCACCCCAACAGCCCTTGCTTCGAAACCAGCACAGACAGCACCTTTTGGGCCACGCTTCCTATTGTCCTGCCAATTCTAACCGGTACGCATGCGAGATCCAAAACCGTTTTTCTATGTGGGAGATGCGCCGCACTGCAGAAATGTTTGTGGTTCTGCCGATCGCTTCGAATTTGTGTAAATGCCTCACAGAGCTAGGCGGATTAGGTTTTGCTGATTTATCAATTCATCAGACGATTTCTGGTTCTGTTCTGGAGTGAAAAACCGGTCCAAATGTTGCTAAAAGGCTTTCTAAGTCCTTTGCTAAAACCTTTTCAGGTGTCATGGTTATTACTCGCACAAACAGTGTCTGATATTATTCACTGGTTTGTGTGGATACTTTGCTGGTTCAGCACTCTGCCTAATCACTGTTTTTGGTACTCTTTTTTTCTCCCAACTTTTTGCTTCTGCTACTTTTCCCCTTTCATATTTATATCAATGTACATTTCCACAGTTTTTGATTCTTTACAGAAATGGATCCCAATACCACTTTGCAATATTGCAAATCATTTAGCTTCTTAACTTCCAACTCCTTAATAGGTTTTATTATTTAACAATTTTGATCCCGATAATTTTGATCCTGATGATTCTTTTGCCTGGGAAAATTAAACCGTTAACTAAATAAGATTATTCCTATAACTGATTGGGCTGTTGTGGGATTTGATTCATTTGAACTTTTTTTTTTGGTTTTGTTGTCGTTTTTTTTTTTGAGTACGCTTGGGAAAATGGAAACTGGCTTTTGGTTGTAAACAAACCCATTTCATTCTTTTATCCATCAATAGTTTCTTTGAACTTGACATCTACTGATTTGATTGCTCTTAGTTCACATCATAATTTAATACGTGTGAATAAACCAATTAACCAAAATAATAGATCAATATAAACGTAATTTAATTTTTATTACTTTTTATTAATGTTCATTAATTTTCATTAATTTTACTTGTATTGATAACATTTTTCATTTTTCAAGCTAAATATGATTTACTGATTAAAGTTATCCAAATCTGATTAATGTAGTTTCTGTAATTTTATTAATTTTGTTAAAATTTTATTCAATCAATTTTTAGAAACTTTAATGCTCTTTAACTCTTAAAATGACAGCTTAGCTATTACATCAAGAAAGAAACAACCAAATTCTCTAGCATTTTCTTCATAATAAAATGTTACTAGCACAACTAGAAAAGGATGGAAAAAAAAACACAAAAAAAACAATTTAATTAAATAATTCCTTTGTTTTTTATTCTATTAATTAATAATACCCCTAAGCTTCCCGAAATTCAAATAATAATTATTTTATCAGTTGATTTGCTATGTTTTTATTCAATAACAGTTTTGTCTAAAATTCACCAGTAGCGATATTTAGTCATATTTTTTTAGTTTGTCTTTTGTTTCTTACATTTGGTAATTTTTTCCACTAAATTTGTTTTTTTTCATATTTTTATTTTGTGTATAGTCAACTCAATTGTTTAGATCCCAGTTTTTGTTATTGTATTAATTTACTTGAATTTACTTGAATCTTTTTTTTTTTATTCAATTCCAATAGCTTGTTTGATTTTTTCATTCATAATCCTATATAAATCATTTAAATTGAAAATAAAAAGGAAAAAGGAAAATTAAAAGTGCAATGCAAAAAATAAAATAAATTAATTAATTAATTTTTTAATTAATTTTTTAATTAGAATAATGAATAAAACAAACTTATAATGTTCCAGCTTAATATGGAATAAGTTGCTTAACTATAATATTAAGTTAATAATATTTATAATAGATGATTTAATTTAATTTTTGAATATCCATAATAATTATAATTTGTTTTGTTCCTTCAAAATAATGTTGAAAAAGTATTGAAAGAATACTGAAAAATAATAGTTCAATGGATTGAAGATTTAAAGATTTATAAGCTTAAACAAAATCAAAAACAAATGGAACAAAAGACAAAAAAAAAAAGAAAATGAAGATTCAAAACAAGATAATTGATTCCACTAATTATACGAATAATATTAACTTTTCATAACTTTTAATGAAATTCAATGATTCTTCATAGGTCGTAATATCTTATTTATCTTTAAAGTAAGTCACTTGATTGTGTTTATGATTATTCATCAAACTATACAGTTATCTTGGATTAAATACTGAATCAATTTTCTTTTCATTTTCGTTACTATTGAGTCTTGCTATAAAAAAGCCTTTCTTATGTGTATGATAGTCCACAATACATTAAAAGATCAACAATTATAATAACCTATTGGGATAATCTATTGAGAAAATCCATTTTCACAATTTATTTTACCAGTTTAATGTTTGATTAAAAAAAGGAGCCTCTAGTTAACAAGGGACTGAATAATTCAAAATGAAAAGGAAAATCAACAGAGTTAAAAATAAAAGCAAAAATAAATCAGAATAAAAAGGGAAATCATTTCTTTCTTTCACAGTTTTGCAAACTTTTAGTGTGATGTTTTAAAGATAACAAAGAATTCCTGAAAACAATTCATGACAATCACATATTTCATGACATTTATTATTTAAAAATCAAATACGAAAAGATTCTCCATATTGATGTTGAAAGGTTGCAAGATCAAAACAAAAAAATTCCTTTAGATTCAAAATCCAATTTACAAAGTTGCAAAGAATCCAATCGTAGATTGCTAACTGCATTTTCCTTTACATTTGGTGAAAAAGGTAAACAAACTAAATTGGGAGAGCTTGGTTTCTTTTGAAACAGTGTTTGCTCTTTCCAACAGCTCCATGATCCAATTGGCTGTGCTCCTGCTGCCATCTCCAAAGCTGCTAAAGGCCAACTTTACTTTGGCTAGACTCGAGCTCTGCTGAAGCTTTGCTCCACAGCTCTTGAACTCGATCCAATTTCCCCAGAATCAGAGCTCAAATTAGAGCTTGAATCAGAGCTCGAAACAGAAGTTTGATGGGTCAAAAACAATTTTCGATTACGACACCGCTGCACAGGACGCGTCTGGAAACCGCAATACACGTTTGAGCACGTGTCTGTGTCAATGTCTGTTTTTCTCGTCCGATACGCGTTTGTGATTGGCCAGCGAGCTCTTTAGCGCTATATTCTTAAATAAGCTCTATGATGTGGTGACCTGTTTTTGCTTATTTTTTTCGTATTTCAATGATTTTATTCAACTTATCGTTTATTGGATTTCTAGTTGACGATTCCAGAGAATAGGCGACGGTCTGGTAGACTCGTTGGATGCCATGAAGAAAGCTCAGACACAGCGACGCTTTGTAAGCACTTTGGTTCAGGTACTGGGTATGAAGGTGGTATTTTGAGTATCTAAAGAAGTCAAACTGTTGTCTTTTTTGTTAAAATGATTGGTTTTATAAAATTGATTGGTTTTTAGTGTTGCTTTTGGTTTTTTGAAGGAATTGGGCAAATTGAAGATTTGCAGTATCATATCAAAACAAACAAGTGGCGTTTAAGAGAGACTCTTTCTTGTATAGTTAAATTGATTTTGTCTGATTTTGTTTGGTTTAGTCTGAGTTAGTCTGATGTTTTTTTGAAAGTTATCCTCACTTTTGATTTTAATTACGACAACAAAAGTTCTTTACCATTGATTTTCTACAAGTAAATATACCTATTGATTTATTAAATCAATTGATATCTGTAATTCAGTAAATCTAAACTGCTTTGTTACCAAATATTTGAATTTGATTACGAATTAGCATTGGTATTAATTTAGATCAATAATATTATACTAAATTATATATGATCTACTATGCGTTCCATTAAACCTCTGTTATGAACTATCTTTAACAATACACCAATGGCAATTGGTGCAATTAAAGTGCATAAGAAAACAGCCCAAATCACAATAACATAAAGGTCTGAGCTTGAGCCATATTCATCAGTATCCGATGAAGATCTAAAAATTCCTTTCGATTCAGCTAACGATGAAATAAGAAATCCTATTTCGCCTCTTGGAACCATTGATAGGCCAACTAAGATTGCTGGAATATTGCTATTTTTCTTCTTCAATTCTTTAGTTTCTTTATTATTTGTGAAGACAAGGTTCACTTGCCTGATAACCCAAAATCCACAAAACAATTTGGAGACTGTCATCAAGATAAAATAAATCATTGCTCTCCAAACTAATCTACCAACAAATAGCTTTTTAAAAGGAATTGAGAACCCGACGCTGGCAAAAAATAATGGCCTAAAGATCCTGTTTAAAGATTGTGTGTAATATTGGTCAAATATACCAATTCCTGACAAGTTACTAATTGGTAAACTATTCAGTTGATAATTGTTCTCATTGGTTAAAATTTGGATGTCTTTGTCTTTGTCTTCATCTTTGTTCTTAAAGTTGTTCTCAATATCATTATTTGAAAAATTGCTTGGAAATGTGTCCAACGATTTATTAGGTTCAAAATGGGGAACTTCATCGTCCCACCATGAAATTCCTGCGCCTGTTATATAAGCTGCTGTTAAAGAACTAGCACCACCATAATTTGCAGCAGTTATCATTCCGATTAGTAACAAAGTATGAATAACCAAGATAACTTCTTTAATTTTGAATATGTAATTTAAAAATGAAGCAATTTTAACTTTCGTATTTTTATTATTATTATTATTATTATTATTATTAGTAGTAGTAGTAGTAGTAGTAGTACTTTCATATTCAATCATTCTAAATTTATTCAACTTGACAGTTAATGGAGAAATCAAAAATTTTGATAAAACAACAGAAACAACAACCAATCCAATTGATAATAAAACTGGCCTAATAACAGTTACTGCAGTGAAATTCCCATCTCCAATATTGGAAATAATCTGGACCATAATCAATCCAACAATATCATCTAACATTGCCGCGCTACTCAAAATGATTCCGGCTTTTGAAGAAATCAAATTAGAATTATTTAAAATTGTAAAAACAGTCCCTAAGCTCGTTGAACATAAAGCCGCACCAGCACTAAAAGCCGATAATGGAGTGGCATTTGCATACGAAATCAAAGTGAAGCTCAAAGCAAAGGGAAATATAACACCAGTCACAGCAACAGCTAGAGACATTGAAAAATATTTCACCAACAATTTAAAACTGGTTGATAAACCTCCATGATAGACCATCAATAATAATCCCAAATAACCCAAATTAACAAATACTCTTTCGGTTGATACTTCAATCCACTTTGCCAATGGAGTTCCGTAGATCAAACCGATCAAGATTTGGACGACCAAACCACAGTAAAAATAAGAATCAACAACATGATTCAAAGCATTGAGAAAAATGAAAAAAGACGATAGTATCAAAATCGTTGTGATTGCGGGCTCATGGTAGGGCAAATAAGAAAGCAAACTGGAATCAACAGTATCAGCCATTCCATAAAATCAGAAGCAGAAACAACACAATTTAAAGAAGCTGGTATTTGCGCCTCAAATTAAAGGATCCTATTTTATACCTCAGGCTTTTGGTGTCAAAGCTGGATTTTTTGTTTTCGACTGAACTCCATACCCACGTTTCTTCAGCACACCAATAAAAACACAGACACAGCTCTGCATATAAATTTATTATAATGTATATTTATGCTGTTATGCTGGAGTACATGTATTCACATGCATCTAGACGTACTCGCACAGCTGAATTTCCCACTCGCATGGATTTATTTTTTTTCATTGCAAAGTTTTTCAAAATGTCAAATGTTGGAATTTTGTGGATGAAGCATTTGGCTATTGTTGTTGTTGTTAACTTAAATATCAGCTTGTTTTTTACAGCTTCAATCCAGGTTTTAATGCAAAATGCCCACAGATAGAGAGGAACTAAACAATTTGACCACAAACATATCGATTTCCCTAATATCCTATGGTATCTTGCTAGTGATTTTTCCTGGCTCAACTTTTCCAATTGTCATTTTAATCCTCATGATTTCATCTTCACTATACAAGGCCAAATATTTAAATTATATTTATAAAAAATACTTCAATAAGTTGGAAATAACAAATGATAGGCACGATCTTATTAATACAATTCAGTCTTTAAGCAGTTACAAGTATAATACTCAAAATTGGAACAACAGGAAAAAAAAATTATTCTTTTCCATGCCAATTAGACACCAAAAGTTATCAATAAATTATTTAAAAAAATTTGATAAAATCAATAGATTAATCGATGTTAATTCTCAATTTTTGAATGATATTGCGAAAGATTCAATGGATTTTTATAATGTTCAAAAAAACGAATCAAGGTTAGCCACTTTTCAAAATAGTAATGATAATTTCAATGTTATTGAAGCTTTATGTCATTTTCAAAGAGATTGGTCAAGTTTAGGCGATGTGGAAATAAATCCAATTTTAAACTATGTTAAAAGAAATTTGAATAATATTATTAATAATAACAATTACAGAGGAAAAACATGTGTGATTATTCCAGGTTCAGGTTTGGGTCGAATTGCTCATGAATTAGCGACAGCATATTCCTCAATCCATTTTGAAACTGTAGAATATTCTTGGTTAATGCATTTATCGAATCAATTTATTTACAAGGCAAGTTCAGACCAGCAAACCTATTATAATGTTCATCCTTTCATTCATTCTTATTCCAACCATACTAGTTTAGATAACCAGATTAGAGAGATTAAAATCAAACGATTAGATTCCAAACCTCCAAATTTAAAATTGAATCATGGAGATTTCCGGTTTTTTAAATTGGAGAATTCTGAAGACTTTGATAATATAATTATTGTGAGCGTTTTTTTCTTGGATACTGCTGAAAATATTTTTGAATACTTAGATGCGATGGAGAGATTGATATCAAGTAAACATGGTTATTGGATCAATGTTGGCCCGTTGAAATATGGAAGTGCACCTAAAGTTGAGTTTAACTTGGAAGAATGGAGAGAGATCCGTAAAAAGACTGGATGGATTGATCTTGATGAGCCAAAACCTTATGGCAAATTACTAACTGGGTATCTAACAGATACCAGGGGCTTATGGCAAGGTCAATATGGCCTTTGCAGGTGGACTTCTAAGTTATAATAAATCATAATAATCCCAATCCTAATCCTAATCCTAATCCTAATCCTAATCCTAATCCTAATCATAATCATAATCATAATAACCATAATTTTTGTCTTAATTCTAACTAAGACAACTCTTTTTCAACTCCGTACAATATCATTTAATCCGTAGATCATTTAATCCCTTTGGCCCATTTAATCCATATAATCTATTCAATTTATTTCATATCATTTAATACCAACTTAATTTCATTTTTATTTTAATTTACCATAATCTGTTTTAATCAAATTTTTAATATTTTTTTAATTATTTTCATTTCCTATAAATTCATATTGTTATTATTGTTGTTGTTATTATTATTATTATTATTATTATTATTATTGTTATTGTTATTGTTATAATTTGATATTTTCAAATTTGATGCCCAATTTTTTCAAATCGTTTTGAATTTCATTTTTTTGTAATTGAATATCATTTTTTTTTAATTCAAGTTGATTTAAGATTTTTTTATTTTTTTCAGATAGATTGGATAGGTTATTATATAAGTTATTTAGTTTAATTAGATGTTGATCGAGCGAGATTACATGATAATTTTTAATCTTTGGGAAAACTGTAATATGGTTATTAATGTTATCAATAGGATTATCACTAGAGTTTTTATTATTATTTCTATTTGAATTTTGGAATTGGTTGAATTCCCATTCGAAAATTTCTTGATCTTGATCAGAATCATAGTTTGAATCGTTTTCAGCTTGATTGATTAGATTTTTTATTTCATCTTTGATATTGATTTTTTGCTGGTCAACTTCTTGGGGTGTTAAAGG
>JAKTTS010000469.1:0-12714 GCA_030560485.1 Ascoidea tarda (nom. inval.)
TGATATATCTTTGATTGGGGACATGTCGTGGCTGGATAGATGGATAGTTTCATTTTTGGGGACAAAGCAATTGAAGTTGTAGTTGCCATTTTTGTAGCATTTTATGTGGATGCCATTTTTAGTTTCCCACTGGTGTTTTGTTGTAGGGTTGGATAAAAACGATTCAGCTAATTTTTTGGAATGGAATCTGCCAGAGCAGTTGATTAGATGAGGAGGAGTTTTGGAAGGGTTTTGGAGTTGGAATTTCAAGGCCCATTTAAACATTGCAATGGAGCCTCTTGAATGAGCAATGATAGCAAAGTTGTTGAAAAGGGTAAAGTTAGTGTCGAAATGGTTGAATAAGATGTCTAGACAGTCAATGTCATGGTCGATTAGTCTGCCTATTATGTGATGGTTTTCGTTATCCTTTGAGTCACCACAGCCTTTGAAGTCAAATCTAAAGGCGAAATAGTTTAAATGTTGGGCTAGTAGTCTTGAAGTGATTGCAAGGTAGCAGTATGATTTATGGCCAGCATGACCATGGGATAAATAGACTAGATTTTGTGATTTTTTGGAGAGGATGGATTGGAGTTTTCTGAAGATTTCGTCGTTGGTTAGAGTAGGATCATCGTCTTGAAATTGTAATGAGTTGTAAATTGATGGGGGAATAGTTAGGATGCCTGATATGTCGTCGATGGAGAGGAGGATTTCATTTCTTAGTAAATTGTGTGTTTTCAAGGAGGTAAGATACTGGGTATTTTGGTAGTCAATATAATTCAGAGACATAGTTCAATAGCAGATTTAAATTAGTTGAAATGGAAGTAAAATGGAAATAAAATGGAAATAGAAATGAAGATGATAAAGAAAGTATTTATATGAGATGGGGAAGAGAGACCCACTCGGATGGATCTAAAGAGCTTTTATAAGAGCGATTGAAAGGAAGTGAAATTGGGCTGTTGAGTGTATTGTGAGGGCATATGAGTGGTAAGAAAGCTATGAAATGGATAAGGATAGTATATATGAGTCGACACTATTTATGAACTTTTCGCTTCCTATGAGCTCGCCAGGTTTGAAGTCTACAGGCGATAGAGCATTTTTAGCAACGTACTCAACATAGAAATTGGTGTAGATTTCATGGAGGTGTTTTTGCATATCTTGGATAGAGGGATCGGTTAAGAGAACAAACTTGAGACCAGACAACGTTTCGAAATAGTGGGCTCTGTAATTTTGAGTTGCAAAGCTTCTGAGGTAGTTTTGTTTCTGGAAGTCAAGATCGTTGTTGGTGTTGTCGATGATGTTGACGTTTGAGGTCAATTTGCTGGCAATGTTTCTGAGGGAAAACAAAGCGCCGAAGAGCAACTTTGCAGAGTCAATGTCGTTGTTCAAGTTGACAGTGCCACCACCAACCAAGGGCCTAGTAGCCTTTGGGTCTTGCTGGGCGATGCTCTGAGAGGAGTATCTGTTGGGATGCTGATTCTGGAGCTGGACAGTGGCCCACTCTCTGCTGTAGATGCAGTTGCCTAGGGGGGAGGGTGTTAGTGTGTGCTGGGATGGTGCTGAGGAAAAGGCAACATACAGTGTCTGTCGAAGATCCAGAGGGAGTATATCATTGCCATTGCTGCGTGTGCTACGTGTGCTGTTTCTGCTGTTTCTGCTTCTCTTCTGGATCGTTTCTGTGGTCATGGCGTGGAAGCAGGACCCTCGTTCGGAGGTCTGTGCACACCATCCGAGGGTCTGCTGAAGCAATCTCGCGTTTTTTCAGGCGCGTGAAATATTTAAAAAGAACGCGTGCGCCAGTTTCGCGTACGCGTCGCGGCTGGCGATAGAGCTGCGTCTGCTGCGTCTGCTGCCGGAAAACGAGCCCCAGCACGCAACGCGAGCCACACGCAGCACAGCCGCTGCTCTGCCGCCAATTGCGTGCGAACCACACGCGTGGTCCCGGCGGAGTGCGTTTTAAACAGAGACAGAAGAGGAAAAAGCAGCAGAGGCAGCAGGGACAGCAAAAACAGCTGAACGTGCTGCCTCTGCTGCCTCTGCTGCCTGCTCTGCTCTGCCGGCGCTGTTCGGACATCCGCAGATTTCAGACGCATTTCCTCGCGCAGGATTTCTTTCGCTTTATGTAAACCTATTTTCGTTTCATTGATCAGAACTTCAGCGAAAACCTATCAACTTTCTTAGTTTTCTATGAAAGCTTAACTCACTGCTAACAATAAAGGGACTCCAATATCTGCTTTCATTGTTAGCTTTCATCCTTTTTTCTTTCTTTCACTTCAAAAGCTCGTTTTCCACCTTCATTCTGAGCTGCTCTTGTATTTTTATTCGTTTTTTTATCGTTCCCAGTCCAGCAGGAAACTGGAATAATCCAAGCTT
This sequence comes from Ascoidea tarda (nom. inval.), assembly GCA_030560485.1. Lineage (NCBI taxonomy): Eukaryota > Fungi > Ascomycota > Saccharomycetes > Ascoideales > Ascoideaceae > Ascoidea > Ascoidea tarda (nom. inval.). Next base: position 2,350 of record JAKTTS010000469.1, read on the forward strand.
GTTTTTTTAATACCAATTTCTCTATCTGCTAACTCTTTTCTTTTCTTTTTTTTTTTTTGGATGATTTGGAATTTGGCATTTTGGATCTTGGTTTAGAAATACAGTTTTGATTCATTAATTATATCCTTAATACACTGTTACCTCACTCAAAATCATATTGTCCTACCCACATCCTCACAACAAATCACTATCCATTTCCACCTTTTTCACAATTGATCCTCTGCTGATCCTATATCAATCTTCTAGAAAACAAAAACAAAAAACAAAAAACAAAAAAATACACTTTATCATACCAACTCACCTCGCATTTTCTACAGTTCTTTATTTTCATTTCCCATAATCTACTACCATCGAAATCCCTAATAATAATCAGCCATAATGGCTTCATTATCAGATCAGATTTATTCGGCTACTTACTCTGGTGTCGCTGTATTGGAATTCCTAACAACTTGTGGGTCCGTAATGAGAAGAAAACATGATGGTTGGATAAATGCTACACATATCTTAAAAGTAGCCAATTTCCCCAAAGCAAAGAGAACTAGAATATTAGAAAGAGACGTCCAAAGTGGTCTTCATGAAAAGATCCAGGGTGGGTATGGTAAATATCAAGGAACCTGGGTCCCTTTGGAAATTGGCAATTCTCTAGCTATAGCATACAATGTCCATCTGGTACTAGCCCCAATCTTAAACTATCAAGTAATTGATGGTGCTCCTGAACTACCTCCTGCTCCGAAACATCACCATGCTTCAAGTGGTAAGAGAAATCAAAACCCTTCCTCAAACTTTTCAAATTCTCCAAGCATATCCAAAAAAAACTCAAACAACAACAAAAATAACAATAAATCAAATCACATCAACACTCAAACTCAAAATAACTCTACCAACAACAACAACAACAACAACAACAACAACAACCAGAAAAACCCTCAAAAGAAAAGAGGTCGTCCAAAGGGTTCCTTAAATAAAGAACCTCGCAAAAAATCTATAAAACTAAAAACAAATTTGAATCAACAACAGCAACACCTCACAATGTCAAATTCTCCAACAATTGGCGTATTTTCAAACAACTCTGCTATACCTTTAATAAACCTATCAAATAGCAATATCAATAATATTTCCAACACTACCACCACTAATAATACTACTAATACAAACAACACAAACAATACCAGTAATACTAACAACACTAACAACACTAACAACACCTCTAATTTTGATTCAAAAAATGACTCAAATCTAAATGATAATAGTTATCTACTTCCTAATACCCAATCTTACTCAAATTTCATTGAATTGAGTAATTTTAATAAATCCCAAAACAATTACAATTTATCCAACAATATCAACAATAACCATAATCATATCCATAACCATAACTATAACCATAATCATAACCATAATCATAGCCGCGAAAATAACAATAAAAATGGCAATAATAACGATAATACAATTATAAATACTCACAACAACTCTCTCAACAACTCCCTTAATACCCTCAACATTAACAACACCTCAAAACTTCATATAAATACCCACGATTTATTGAAAAATAATGATTTTGAAAGAACTAGTCCCATAGATGAAAACATAAACCCAAATGATTTCAACGACCATTTATCAACTTCTAGTATTGATGAAAATGACAACATGAATTCCATCCTACAAAGAACTCCTATTGCCTTCACCCCAAGTCACAACTATATACCCAACTTTGCCTCTCCAGCAATCAACACTAAAAATATCCATTCCTTAGATTTAACTGATCTAGATTTTGTTTACACTAAAAGAATAAAACCAAATGATCTTATAAACAGCAATAACAACAACTCTTTTTTCTTGAACAATTCTATAGAAAACTTATCAAAATCAAAAAATAAAATCAACAACAACAACAACAAAATTACCAACAACAAAAACGAATTCGATGAGAATATGAAATACACTTCAACTCTTATTTCTTATCTCATGTCTAATGATGATGGTCTCAACCCAGATTCCTTTATACCCGATGAATATAAAACCCCTCCTAGAAATTTCAATCCCAATGCAAAACTAGATGAAAACGACTACACTCTACTTCATTGGGCTTGCGCTGTAGCAAATCTTGGAATGGTCGAGTTTTTGAGAAAATTCAATGCAAACATTAAAGCACATGCAGTTGATCTGGTTTTACCAATCATGAGAACTGTATCCTTTAACAACTCGTTTCTAAAAAGCAATTTCTTTAAAATAGCTGAACTATTAAAAGAATCTCTACTAGACACTGACTCAAAAAATAGAACCCTACTACATCATATCTCAATTTCAACTAGCTCTCCGAAAAAAATGGATGCTGCTCTATATTATACTGAAGCTTTAATAACAATAATAAGTAAATCATCTTCTCCAGATAATTTGTCTTTTTTCATCAATGCTCAAGATAATGATGGAAACACTGCTCTTCATTATTTTGCTAAAAATAGAGCCAAAAGATGTATAAAAATTCTACAAGAATTTGATGCCCAAAACGATATTAAAAACTTTAGTGGCCAAACTGCTCTCGATATATTACTCCAGTTTAATTTTGTGGACACTCCTAAACCTGTTACACCATCTTCTTACTATCAAAATTCAAATCTTAATAACCTAATCGAAACATACCATCAATTTCCCGGACCCTCAAATACCCTGACTCCAAATAAAATATTAAGAACACCAATTAAGACACCCAACTTTAAAAGATTGACCAATGGTTTTTTCTCGGGACAAACTAATGGAGTCATAAGTACTATTAAAAAAAACAATTTTATAATTTCACCAAGCTTTTCTGTTATAAATAAAGAAGATAAAGGAAACATGTCATTAAATTCCATTCTAGTAGATCAACCATTTTGTTTATCTCCAGTTCCTAAACATTCTAAAGTTGCCATGGAACATGGAGAAGTGATTGCAAATTCTTTAGTTTCCTCTGTAAATGAATTATCTTCTTATTATGATAATCAAGTAAAGGAAAAAAATAATACAATTGCTGAATTGAATCAATATTTAGTAGATGTTAATAGTGAAATTGAACTAATTGAACAAAAAATACTAAATCTTAATATAGAGCCAAATAATAATAATAATAATAGTCAGACTCCAAAATCTAAAATAAGGTCCAGTTCATATAATCAAAATAAGGAATCGTCTAAATTGGTTGAAGAAATTTTGAATAATAAAACACAAAAACTTGAAGAATTAATAAAAATTGAACAACAAACATTTGAAAAAAATATGACTATATTGAGCAATTCATTTGAAAGAAAACAATGTTTTATTTTAAACAAAAACGAGTGTTTGTTATCAAATGGAAAAATTGATCACAAGACATTTGTTAGTTCAGTTGAGAACGACAACAGAGTAGAAATAAGTATGAAAAACAATAAAAATAGAAAACAATTGGTTCAGGAGAAGGATCCCTTGTATAGGCCTAGGATCAATAGAGAAAACAAAGAAGAAAGTAATGATAAAAATGGAATTATAAAAATAAGTAAAAATGGTTCTCTTAAAAAAGAAGATGAAGTTTTAGTAAAACTAGCAATTGAGTTGACACTTTTCCAAAGCAGAAGACAAAGGAAAACTCAAGAGATAATACTATTATTTGATGATGAAAAGGTCAAAAGCGACAGCTTTTCGTATTTCAGTTCATCAAATAAAAATGCCAAAGAGGAATTTCTAAAATCCAAACAAAAAATCGATAAATACAGAAAATTGGTGGCTTTATGCTGCGATGTTGGAGTCAATGAAGTTGATGGGTTATTGTTGGGGATCCAGCAGGCACTTGAAAGTGGTGAAATCCCTGATTTGTACAATTAAATAAGAGGAATGTTCCTTTTTCTATTCTATTTGATTCTATTTTATTTTATTTTTCCTTATTTTCTATCTCATTTTCTGTGTCCAGTTAAGTTTTCAGTTCCGATTTTTTGTACAATACTCTCCAATTATTCTGTAGGCAACAGTAGGATTTTCTTTATAGATAATAGCAAAAGTGTGCAATCAATTGTTTTGCACTTTTTGAGGCACAGATTAAAGTTTAATTAACTTGCTCTGAAGTGAAAAGTCTAGAGAATGATCAGAGCAATATTCCCTATTTACTGATGATTATCAACGCTGAGACCCAAATCACTCACATACTCTTATTTGTTTATACCTGTCTCCATAATGAAAAGAAAACAGAAGAAGGAAATAGTTTTAACTGACTCGCATCGAAGCCAGGTAAACCACATCAAACAGCTATATCTAGAACCAGAATTTGGACACAATGTATTTGAAATCATAACTGCTATCAGGTATGATCCTGAGCTCTCAGTCAGTGCAGCTTTTGATGACGACGACGAGGATGAGTTTTTGGAATCTCTCATCACAAATAATTTGCAGGAAGCCAGTGGTAATACAGTTGACGACGATCAAATTCAGTGGAGTGATCTTATTAATTCTAGCAACAGCGAATCTTTTATGAGCAGCGATCTAAATGAAACTACACAGACGACAGAAACTGATGCTTACATTGAAGGTAACAATGCTGTGGTTGATGTAATTGAAGAATCCAATTTTTTCTTATTCAATGAACATTGGAATAGGTTACAATTTTCGTTGGAGTATTTCAATTGGAATTTTATGATACCAAGGGAACTATTGTTGGGCAAACTAAAAGAAGTAATGTTGAGTTGTGATTTAACTATTCCTCACAAAATACGGTTGTCAGTTAATAACGCTGGGCGAGTTGATGTTGTTCCAACTCCCACCACAAGAAGAACAAATTTGTTTGATGGGCTTGATTTTCATTCTGAACCAACAGATTCAGATATGTGGAAAGTGTATATAAACAGCAAGCCAATTTTGATTTCGCCTTTCACATCATTTAAAACCTCCAAAAGAGACCAATATAACAAAGCAAGAGAGGCATCGTTAGATAACTCACTTCCAATGGGATCACCCCAAGAGGTTCTTTTATATAATTCAGCAGGGCAAGTAACTGAAGGTTCAATTGCAAATGTTGCATTTTTAAGAAAGAAAACCGAGAGAAATGGCGAGATAAGTGAACGATGGGTTACACCTCCTTTATCGAGTGGTTGTTTATGTGGAGTAGTAAGGCATGCTTTGCTTTGTAAGAATTTGGTTGAGGAAGAGGTCGTGCTACTCAAAGACGTTGAGATTGGAGAAGAAGTGTTATTGTTTAATGCAATAATGGGTGTTGTTCGAGGAATAATAGTGCAAAAGAAAGAGAAAGAAAGAGAAAAATACAAATATAAATATAAGTGAAAATGGAAATGGAGACAGAAATGAAATAGAATGAAAAATTTATTGAATATATTTAAGGAAGCCAATCCAAGAATATTGATCTAAATATTGATCTATATGTCGATCTAAATACACAAACACACACACACATATATATATATATATATATATATATATATGTATGTATACTGAATGAAGTTGACTATTTCTCTGTTAAGAAATATTTTTTTATTTTTTATTTTTATTCTTTTCCAGTTGGTTCATTTTAATTAAAACCAAGGTGTTTTGTCTTTAAGATTAGCAAGCAAACCCTTTTGATGTGGAATATACTCAACTCTATGATAAGAGTTGAATGTTTTTCTTAGAAAAATTTGATAACAAGTAGCCGAACCTTGTCTTGAAATAATAGTTGAAGAAGCTAAAAAGAATTCCCAAATTCTAAACCACTTAATACCGTATTTATTGACAACTTTATCTCTGTTGCCTAACCAATTACGGTACCACCTCCAAAGAGTACCAGAGTAATGAACACCGATGTTATCGATTGATACAACTTCAAAGCCTGTGCCTTCCAATTTTGAAATAACAAAATCTAAAGGAGTTGAGGCATCAGCACCTGGAAAGATATATCTATTCATGAATAAACCCCAGATTAAATCCTCATATTGCCAGTGTTTTCTAATACCAGCATATTGGAGGAAAAACAAGCCATTGTCATCTAGCATATCATGAACTTGTTGTAAGAAAGAACCGAATTTTTTGATACCTACATGTTCAGCCATTTCAAGACAAGTGATTTTATTGTAACCGCCTTGAGGAACTGGGGTATCACGATAATCAAGACATAAGATTTCAGATTGGTCTTTTGAAACACCATAATGAGCCAATTGGGCATTACCCCATTTAGTTTGGTTGACACCTAAAGTGATACCAGTAACACGAGCACCATATTGAGAAGAAGCAAAAGCTGCCAAAGTTCCCCAACCACAACCTAAATCCAATAATCTTTCACCGTTTTTCAAATTGATTTTTTCACAAACAATCTTCAATTTGTTATCCTGCATTTCTTCCAACGTTTCCTCTCTTGTAATATCGGAAATGACACCAGAAGTGTAGATCATTCTGGGACCTAAAAACCAAGTATAGAAGTCGTCACCACGATCATAATGGTCTCTAACTTGTTCTTCATCTTGAGATCTAGTGTGCAAGATAACCTCGGGGATCATTTCAATTAAGAAATATCTGAAAAGGGATAAAGTGAACGTGAATTTGGACCAGTCATGTCTATATTCTAGAATTTGCAAAGCGTCGCCTTTAAAGGAAACCTTGCCATCGAAATACAATTCGTGAAAAGTTTCCCAAGGTATTTTGTTTGAACCGGAGTATTTTTGTTTCAAATCGTCTGTGTGGAATTCTAGATAGTCCTCAACATTTTTGCCTGGAAAAGTAACTTTTTCATTCAATCTTGGAGAGAAGTTGGACATGACAGTCCAGTAGGCCATCAACACAGGAATAATGGTGAGAATAAAAAAGAAAACAAAGGTGAACAAACCACCACCTAGCTTGTACTTGATATAGTAGGGAATCAGCAAAGCCAAACCAATTAAGGCCAAATTGGAAAAGTGCTTTGTGCTTGGACCATCAGCAGGCAATGGGGCATTTTTGATAGCAGGATAATCAGTGGTTCTGATGCCAAACTGAGTGGAAGAGACATCTCTTACAACAGAAGCTGGTGTTGCAATGAACTGAAAGTCGCCGTAGGAAGCCATTGTCTCTGTTACGATACCAATTGGAGTCTGTCAAGAGCTGAGATCTCTGGTAAAAGAGGAATCTGTTGAAGTTCGATCAATGGTTATAAAAAGCGTGAAAACCAGTTCCACGCTGTGATTGGCCAGTCGTAAAAAAAACGTTACACGTGGTGTCTCGGAACTGGAAGCGAGAACCGAGCACTTTTTTTCCAAATCTGTGGAAGTGCTCCATCACTGTGGAAATATTCCATCGCTGTGGAAATGATCCAGCGTCGAGGAAACGTTCCAACCCGGTGGGTCTGTTCCGATTGGGAAGGCGTTTTTTCGGACAGAACTGAGGTGTCTGTGTTTGTTTCCATTCCTTCTGTGCTGTTGGGCTGAGGACGAGTCGTGAAGACCTTCTCATCGCCAGTGTTGGGCGACACCATTATCTTCCTCTTCTGCTGCTACTGGTGCTGTTGATATCTCTCAAGATGCCCAGCAGAAACACTGAGTCCTATACCCTTTACTCCCACAGGAAGGCTTCCTCCATGATCTCAGAGAGCCACTTCAAGTCCTACAACAGCGACGACGACGACGAGCTGGACTGCTTTAATTCTGAGCTGCTTCAGGTCAAGAAGAAACCATACTTTGCTGTCAACGAAAACGATCAGAGCTTTATCAACCAGAAGAGGAAGCTATCCAAGTCCATATTGAGATCCAGATCCAGATCGAATTCTTCCCTATCTTATACCCATTTTTCCCACTCAATATCCACCATCGAGTCCGAATCGCAGCTCTTAACCTTGCTCAAAAACGACTTGATCAAGTTGGAAAAACTTTACACTGACGAGTTGGTTAAAACTTCTCAATATTCTTATGAGCAAGAAAACCTTGAAAAAGAACTACTAAACAAAGAAAAGGCCTTGTTGAACCAGTCAACCCAAATTCAGAACATATCAAGACTAAAAAGGGACTTGGAAAAAAAACTAAAATTGGAACTAGAATTGCATGAGAACGATTACTCAAATTGGTTAGATGAAAAGTACAATTATGAACTAAAAATAAAGAATTTGCAAAACAAAATTAAAGAAAACGAGTTTTTAATCCAGGAACTGTCAAGTTTGAATTTCAATTTGAATCCGAAATTAAATTTAAAATACGAAAACAAATTATTTCTTGAAGACAATTCCTTCAGCTCTTTAAACAACTCTTTCAATAAATCTTTAACTAAATCGTTTAACAATTCTTTTAACTCCACTCAAAACGATATGAGTTTTGAAAATGATAACTCAAATTTTTACAACATTTCTTCATCAAATAACGATCTCGATCTCGATAATAATAATAATAATAATAATAATAATAATAATAATAATAATAATAATATCAAGTTAACTATCCTCAAAACGAAATTAAACTCGCTTAATCAAAGTCTTCAGGCTGAAAAGAATAACGTAAAATTACTAAAAGATAATTTGAAATTTAAAAATATTGAAAATAAAAAATTAAATGAAAAAAATGTAATTTTAAAACAAAATTTAAGCAATTTAAGCAATTCAAATTCAAATTCAAATTCAAATTTAAATAATAAACAAAATCTAAATATTGACGATTATTCAAATGATTTAGACTCAAAATCAATGATTTCATACTCAAACTCAGTTTTATCAAAACTAGATGATGAAATTAATAATGATGATAACGAAACAGATAACGATAACGATAACATTGCCTCCAAAAACGAAAAAAATAAACAAACTATATCAAATGATAACAAGAACGATAAAGTCATATCAAACTATTTTGCAAACTCTCTAGACTACGAATTGAAAAATCTTAAACTATACGATGCCTCTTCTCTTATGTCCGAAACCGTATCCCAACAAATCTCTGACATAGAAAAACAATACAAATTACAAACTCAACAACTACTAAATACTCAGTTCCAACTAAAAAGTCTTAAAAATGAAAACAGACAACTATATCTATTATTAAATCAACTATTAAATCACTCTCAAAATCAAACTAACATAACCAACAATATAATCAATATCAATAACAACGTTATAAATCAAAACAACCCTCTAAATTTAAGTCTAAATTTAAATCCAAAGAACTCAAATTCAGAACTTGAAAAACAAATAGCTGATCAAAGTAAAAAATTTTTAGCTGAAAGGAAAATTCTTAGAATTCAATCAAATCAAGTCTTCAACTCACTAGATAAACCTTATATAAAGAGAGCTTTATCAAGCAATATAAATTCAGTTTATTCAATGGATGATAAATCACTATGTTCAAAAAATAAAATATCTATTAATAAAGAAAACATTGAAAATACCCAAAATACTCAACCAAATGACAACCATGATTTATCAACTGATACCATTAAAACTATTGAAGAACTCAAGACTCCCAAAACCAGAAGAACTAGTTTTGTAACAAATAACTCAAAGACATTATCAACAACTAAAACATCTAGAATTAACCTGATCGGAACCATGATAATTCCTTGTGGTCCAATAGTTAGGGAAAATGACAATTATAAAAAAGTCTCTGAGCCGCGAAAGAGTTTGGTTCGGCGGAATAAAGGCAAGAATTACTCGATTCCTGTCTTGAATATTCAAAAAACTAGAAAAAGTATAAGTAAAAGTAGAAACAGAAAAAAAAGAAAATATAACAATGAAGAAAGCGATAATGAACAAGACAGTGAGTCCTCAATATTTTTCTTTAAAGATACTTTAAATCAAAAAAAACCTATTAACGTTAATCCTATAAAAATCAATCCTGAAAACTATCGTTCAACAATTGACGATATTAAGTTAAATATTGATATAAAGAAGACCTCATCTGATTTGAATGTCATTGATAGTGATGATGAATTTGATATATCTAACGTTTCAGCATCAACAAATTTTAACAATAGTATTAATGATAGCAATTTATCAATGGTAACCCTGACATTGGATAATATTCGTAAAAGAGATAAATCAATAATTTTTGCTCCAATTGAAGAAATTAATAAGACAATTTTCAAAAATTTTAAATTTAAATTTTTTAAAAGTTGCAAAATGCATTTATTTAATTGTAACTGTGATGAAAAATTAAAAGAAAACCCTGCCAAACTTTTATTGAGAAATGTCACCTTCCATAGGGGTGATGTAAGTTACATGGACTTGAATGTTGATTGAATTTTTCAAAACAAAATAAACAATACTCATTACTTTTGTTAATATATATTTTTATTTAATTTTTTTATCATTTAATCATTTTTTTCCCTAAAATTTTTTTGTTTTCTTGGTTTTGTTTTCATGTTTGTTTTTGTTTTTATTTTTATTTTTATTTTCATTTTCATTTTCATTTTCATTTTCATTTTCAT
>JAKTTS010000470.1:0-12733 GCA_030560485.1 Ascoidea tarda (nom. inval.)
TAATAATAATAATAATAATAATAATAATAATAATAATAATAATAATAATAACAATAACAATAATAATAATAACAGTACCTCAAATGTCAATGGTGCCACTAATAACAGTGTCAATAAAAACTTCAGAAGTAGCTCTTCCTTATTAACCGCTCCTACACCCTTTGGTAAAAGAACAAACTCAATAACTGCTAGTATTAAAACTCTAGAATCTGCTAGTTCCTATTCTATCGGTGAATATTCTCCTTCTTCGTCAGAATATTCAAACGACGTCTTAAGTTCAACTCCACCTTTAAACTCTTTTAATAGATATTCTTTAAGCAGAGATGTAAATGTCAATTACAATAACAACAATAATAACAATAACAATAACAATAATAACAACATCAATCACACCAATACTAATTCCACTACTAGTACTAGTACTAGTACTAACACTAATAAAGGTAACCTACCTTTGTCAGTAGCCCAAATGAATATCCATGATGCCATGATGCAAGGAAATTATGAAGAAAGTGTATACAGTCACAACAGTAATAGCAATGGTCTAAATATCAACTTCAATAACCAAAATAATCACAACAATACTATCAATAGTAATAAAAGAATCAAAATCGTCAACGATAGCAATGAAGATTTTGAGAACATTACAGCCAAGGACATTCAAAGAAATAAATTATCATCTCCTATTACAATACATCATGAAGATTCAAACGAAGATTTAACTACAGTTTCAATTAGTACAATGGAGAATAATACAATTATTTACGATAACGATCTTAATGCAAATTCAATCAATGGCACAATCGTTAATGATAATAATAACAGCACCAACAATAACAGCATCAACAGTATTAACAATACTAATAATATTAATAATCTCAATTTTATTAATAATAATAGCTATATCAATACAAGAAAGGCGTCAGATGACTCGAATCATCAATTCCTGTCGTTTAAATTTCCTTACAATGTAGAGGAGAGAGATGGAACATACAATATTGCTGGTGCCGCTAATGGCAATAGTAACAATATAAATATAAATATCAATAACAATCACAGTTTTGATGACGTATTTGATAAAACTGGTATCATCCATCACCCATTTCAAAGCAAAGGGAAGGATGATTTGCCATCAGTCAATTCATTTAGTGTCGAAACAGAGCATGAGTTGTTTTATAATAAAGATAAAAATAATCCCACTAACTCAGTATCAGTTAGCTCACATCTTAATGGTACAGCTCGAAATTTATCAACACGCAAATCTGTTTCGTCAGATAACTCTATTGTGGACGATGAAGATAATGATGAGGCTCAAAGTCAAATTACACCTGGAACAAGTACCTCATTTGATGGGGATAATGACTTGAATAATAAAGAAATTGATAACTACTTGGAAAATTCGACATATTTGAAAAAACTAGGAAATCTGAAAATTAAGGATGATTCGTTTGATGATTTGGATTTAAGTAAAGACGATGTTAAAGACGATAATGTTATAAATGATGATAACAATGATAAATATATCAAGAAACTTTATTCGACATCAACAGTTACAAATACGTCGTCGACCAACACATCGTTTAACGACAATGATATCTCTCATGGAAATATTTATCAAAGCAATGTAGCTGGATCAAATAGCCTAACAAGCGAAAATGATAGTTTTAACGAGTTCAATTGCCTTTCATCTCACCAAGTCAGAGATTACCATCCGGAAATCAACGAATTATACACACCATTATTCAATAAAGCTGATTCGATAGCTGCTAAAATTGAGATTTTGAAAAGAATGATTATTGAAAATTATTAACTTGAAAGTTATCAAGCGACTGTGACTTAGAGACAGCAATACTTTCCCATTCAATTTAATTTACTTTGTCTTATTTTACTCAATCTATTCACTTTAGGTCATTCCTCAAGGCTAATATGGTTTCAAACCTATTCTTCCCCATGCATCGAATACATTATTATATTTCACTGTACTAATCTATCTATCCTTTTTTTATTGTTTTTATTGTTTTTATTGTTTTTATTGTTTTTATTGTTTTTATGTTTTTGTTCCATAAAAAAATTATAAGAAGTATATACAATTAATTTTTCTGAACTACGTTATTGCTTTTTGATTTTTGATATTGTTTTTCTAGTTTATATAAGTGTTTTTGTTTGTTTTTTACTTGATTTATCTGTGTTGTTGGACGCTACAAAGAATAGGATTTCAGTGACAGTTTTTTCTTCTTATCCTGCTGATTTGCTTCTTCTAGTTCTTTTTCTTCAGTTCTTTTATTTATTTAACTTTATAACTAAGCTTGACTGGTTTTTGTCTCCAAATCTCGTCGAACTCAGGCCAGTTCAAAAATGCATTGTTTTTTGTTCTCTCTTTCCATCTTTAATTTCTTCTTCCTCAGCAAAAACAGCAAAAACAGCATTTTTTCACGTGCCCAAACCTTAAATTTTTTTTGACCTGCTTTAAATTTTTTTTCAGTGTTTTTATTTCGTTTTGCTCGCTTTACACTCAATTTATTTTGACCTGATTTGTGTCTATCTGTCTGTTTGGGCTTGGTTCTCTACCAAATAGTTTTGCAATTTGCAGCAGATCTGTTTAATTCTCTCTGCTCAGCTACCTTTTCCCAGAAATCCTTCTGTCGACACAACATCTCACTGAAAGATGGCAAATTGGCTAATTAACCCATCTTCTCTAGACCAACTAAGGAAAATTCTCGCAGGTTCGCTATCAAAGAACAGCAACGAGAGATCTCTTGCTAATGAGGCACTCAAACAAGCTCAGCTTGACCAGGATTTTGACAACTACTTGGTTCACATTTTGGTGGAAGACGAAGTGTCTTCGATTGAAGTCAGGGCTGGCGCCGGTTTGTTGCTAAAGAACAATTTTCTAAAGAAAAATTACTTGGATTTAAAATCGTTGGATTTTTTTGACTATATCAAGAAAACAATATTGAAAGGTTTGTTTGTGGACATCACTCTTATCAAAAACATCACTGGTAATGTCATAACTGCATTGTTCTCAATATTGACCATCAACAATTGGCCACAGGTGCTCATAGACTTGTTGAATTTGGCTGATCCTTCCAACAACCAACCTATTTACGTCCAAGAAAATTCAATCTCTGCTTTTTTAAAAATTTGTGAAGATTCTGCTACTATTTTAGAGAAGCCTATGAAAAACACAAACGAGGTTCCCTTGGACTTTATCATTCCAAGAGTGCTTTCTCTATTAAGTTCTTCTTCAAATAAAGTTAGGGCTGATTCCATTTCATGTATCAATCAATTTGTATTATTGAGAAACCCTTCAGTCTCCAATCATTTGGAATTATATTTATCCAAATTGTTTAATTTGGCATCGCAGAGTGATTCGAATATTCGAAAAAATGTTTGTTCTGCTTTCTCTTTGATTTTAGACTCAAGACCTGATATTTTATCACCACATTTAGAAGGTGTGACCAACTACTGTCTTCATACTATAAACGATTCTAACTATGATGTCTCATTGGAAGCCTGTGAATTTTTATTATGTCTAGCAACTTCTTCTTTACCCCCTGCAGTCATTGAACCATTTTTGCCCAATATGTTGCCAATTTTACTAGCGAAAATGGTTTACTCTCCAGACGAAATTTTGGACTTACAAGCTCTAGATTCTAATAATGACTCAAATATTCAAGATAAAGATGAAGATATTAAACCATTAAACGCCAGAAATAAAACACATAAACAGGTCAATGGCAATAGATCTCAAACAGCTTTTGACGGCGATGATACTGAGGATGAAGGATACTATGATGATTATGATGACGACGATGACGATGATGAAGGAATTGATGATGAAGATGATCAGCTTAGCTCAAACTGGACTCTAAGAAAATGTGCTGCTGCAACTTTAGATCTCTTAGCTAACTGTATGGCTGAATCTGTATTAAAAATAACTTTACCAATCTTGAAAGAAAGACTTACCTCAAATGAATGGCCAATTCGTGAAGCTGCCATTTTAGCCTTTGGTGCAATCAAGGAAGCTGCGATTGAAAACTCCAACCATGAGCTACCTGCTTTGATACCCTATTTGGTTGACAGTTTGCAAGATTCAAACTCTTCTGTAAGACAGATTAGTTGCTGGACTTTATCTCGTTATTCGACCTGGATTTGCTCAGAAGTTCATAAAAACGGCCAATTTGCTAGCTATTTCTTACCAACTTTTCAGGCTATTATGGCTTGTGGTTTAGATAAAAAAAAAACCGTTCAAGAGAGTGCTTGTACTGCAATTGCTAATTTTATTACGAACGCAGATTTGTCCTTTGTATTTCAATTGGCTGAACCTTTATTAAAGTTTTTCACTCAATGTTTTGAACAATACCAGCGCAAAAATTTAGTTATTCTATATGATGCTGTTCAAACGTTTGTTGATAAAATAGGATACCATTTGACTGAAAAACCTGAATATTATAATACCTTATTACCCCCCTTATTGAAAAAATGGGAAGAATTAGATGATGAAGATAAAGGATTATGGCCCTTATTAGAATGTCTTTCATCTGTTGCAGCAACTTTAGGCGAGGCTTTTGCTCCTTTTGCTCTTCCTGTTTACCAACGATCAATTAAAATCTTATTAAATTGCATAAAAATCGATCGGTTATCTCAAAATGACCCAAGAATTGAATTGCCAGAATCTGACTTTATGGTTACTGCAATGGATTTAATTGATGGCTTAATTCAAGGGTTAGGATCTCATTCAGCTGATCTAATCCAACAACAGAAATTGGATGATCCTGAAACTAACTTGATGGAATTGCTTTTAATTTGTTTTGAAAACCCCATCAATGAAGTTAGACAATCCGCTTATGCTCTTTTAGGTGATTTGGCTATATTTGTGTTTAGACCGATTGTTTTTCCATATTTGAATTCATTAATAAGTTCTATTGGGAAAGAAATTGTTCAAAGAGATGCATTATCAAGCGCTGTATGTAATAATGCAACATGGTCTTTAGGTGAAATTGCATTGAAATTAAATGAGGAAGAATTGAAATCCTATTTGGATCAATTGGTTCCATTATTATTGTCTCTATTAAAATCAAGTCAAGTTCAAACAACTGTTTTAGAAAATGCCGCTATTACCATTGGTAGAATTGGTATTTGTTGTCCATCAGCATTTGCTCCATTTCTATCAAGTTTTATTTTAGAATGGACCACTCATATGAAATATTTGGAAGAAAACAGTGAGAAAGAATCGTCATTTAAAGGAATCTGCAACATAATATCATTGAATCCAACAGGATTTGGAAACTCTCCTCAAGGAAATTCTAATTTAGCTATATTTATAGATTGTATTACAACTTACTCTCAACCTGGAGAAGAATTGGGAAATATATTCCATAAATTATTAACTGGTTATCGTGATATGCTAGGAAACGAATGGAACACATTATTAAGTCGATTAGATTTTGAATCTCAACAAGTTTTACATAACACTTACAATGTCTAATTGGTTGAATTTACACAGTTTGATTTTTAATACATAACATTTTAAGAACTTTATCAATAAAAGTTGTTTATAATGATTGTCAAATGCGTTAAATAACTTTTTTTTTTTTTTGTCTTTTATATTTATTACAATTTTGTTTTTATTTTTGTCATTGCATGGTTTGTTTTTTTGTTTTTTTTTAATTTAATTTATAGTTTTTTTTAGTATTGAGAAAATAATACAGGTAAGTTTTATTTGTTGTCTTTATTTGTTGTCTTTATTTATTTATTTTTTTTAATATCATGGCCATTTATTTTTGGTTTTTCTGAATAGATAGTTAATTAAGATTTATAAGAGTCACATAATAATTAATAGCCCCAACATAAAGAGTTAAATGAATGCCAAATATGTAAATATATACTAAATATATATCAAAAAAAGAATAAGAAGGGAATAAGAATTTAAAATGTAAATGAACATAAACAGAAATGTCAAAAAGATGAAAAGATGAAAATAAAAACACAGTTGGTAGTTTTTTAGACGATTAATATGTTCTTGGTTCGAGGAGAAGTTTGCCCATTGGTTTTTTGCTGTGACCCTTACCAAGAGCAAAAACACTGTTACCTCTAACTATAGTTTCAACCACTACACCAAACAATTCAAACCCATCATAAGCAGTTAGTTTGTTTTTGAAGTACATGTTTTTATTTTTCAATTTGTATTTAACAGATGGATCAAAGATAGCAAAGTCAGCATCATAGCCTATTTTAATGGAGCCCTTTTGGTGACTCAAGCCAACTTGTTTTGCAGTATTTTGACAAGTCCATTTAACGATTTCAGTGAATTTTAAGGGGGGATTTAGTTTCAAACCTTCAGTGTATAGGATTGGTAACCCAAGACCAACAGAAGCAATACCACCCCAAGCAGCAAAGAAATCGCCCTTTGAAAGACCCTTTAATTCAGGGACACAGGGAGAGTGATCCGAAACAATCGAAGTTATGATATCATCTCTTAGAGCATTCCACAACAATTTTCTGTTGAATTCAGATCTAATTGGAGGACAACATTTGAAATGAGTGCCACAATTTGGAATCTTTTCAGAGCTTAGGGACAAATAGTGGAAACAGGTCTCAGTTGTTAATTTGAGACCCGAATTTTTGGCGATTTTGATGAGAGGAATAGCTTGATGAGTAGCTAAATGAACAATATGAACAGGTACAGAAGGATTTTTAGTTGAGCAATTGATGATTTCAGCGATTGCAGTTGTTTCAAAAGAGTCTGGTCTTGATGCCAAAAAGGATTCATAAGCTGTTGGATCGATATCCTTTAAAATTGAGTTTTGTTCAGTTGCCTTTAATAATGGGGAATCAGATGGATCGATTAATCTTGGTTCAGCAGCGGCTAATATTGGAGAAGAAGACAATGCCTTTATTTGTTGTTCGGACAAATGTTTGGTAGAATTGACTTGGTTTAAGGATATTTGTGTTTTTGAGGTATTGGTGTAAGTTTTTAATTCATCAGTATTATCTTTGAACAAGTTTAGTACATTTGATGGGGCATGGTTGATAAATGAGGAGGATACACCAATGTTTAAGTCATTGAGTTCTTGGGCTAGATTTTCCATTTTATTTTTGTCACTCGTAGAAATTATTTGATTTAAATCATTTAAGCTAGTTGAGCTTGTTGAGCTGGTTGAGTTGGTGGGACTAGTTGAATCAGTTGAATCAGTTGAATCAGTTGAATTTTCATCCAAACTGAAAATTGGAATATTTTCCTGATTATTTATTGGAATATTGTTATTTTGATTATGATTATGATTATGAATATTGTTATTGTCATTATGATCCATTAGTGGAAGATTATCTTTGGGTTGCATTTCAGCATGAAACATCAAGATTGTTTTATGCTCTTTAACCAAATTTAAGGCCTTGTCGATGTAACTTGGGTTTATGGCAGGAAATTCATCGACACCTGAATCTATTAAAAATCCTTTGAATCCTCTTACACCCATGTTGATTAAAGGAACTAGATGGTCTAAATTATCTGGGATTAGACCACCATAAAAACCCACATCAACCCAAGTTTTATTCTTTGATGCATTGATCTTGATTAAGAAATTTTCGATTGTGGTGGTTGGTGGAATAGCATTTAAGGGCATATCAATAACGGTTGTAACACCACCAGAGGCAGCAGCTTGAGTGCCAGTTTCAAAGCCTTCCCAATGAGTTCTGCCTGGCTCATTGAGATGAACATGAGAGTCAACTAGGCCCGGTAGAATAACCAAAGGAGATAAAATTCTATAATTACTGGGGGAAATGTTGTATAATTTCAAAATTTTATCGTTCTTTGAGAGGATTTTGTTTTTAATAATGCTGATGATCTTGCCAGATTCGATGGAATAAATTATCGTCGCGTTGATAAGTTCATCATCAACAACGACGTTAGTTGAAGCAATAGCTCTGGACATTTTGAGAAGGAAAAAGAAAAGGAAAGGGCAAAATAGAGAACAAAAAATGAGGAAGATTGGAAGATTGGAAGAAAATAAGACGATATATCTGAAATAACAAGCAATTAGAATATAATATATAAGGGAGAGAAAACAGAACCAGAAGAAAGTGTCATTTAAGCAATTTGAGATTTATATTGTGGAAAAGAGATGAGAAAGATTTGGGTAAATTTCAACCTCATGGAATCATTATTTTCGAATTCTGACCCAAAAACAAAACAAACCCAAACAGATCAAGATAAAAAAAAAGTATTAAAGTTCAAGTGAAAAATCTCTGGCCCCGCGATATTGCAATAGATAACACAACGAAATGCACGATTTGGTAGCAAGAATATATTAAGCTCACGTGGTATTTACCTATACTGTTTGCGCAATGTGACTACGCTCCAACAAGCACTGATAAGCTCTGCGTGGACCTACAGCCGAACCGCAGAAAACACGCCCCGAAGCGGAAAAAACGCGCGAGGTTTATCATTACTGCTCAATACGGTATTTCTCAAAGTAGCGGTTTCTGTGTGGCAGCAAAAAAAACAGCAAAAATCGCCGGCCGAAAACAACACGTGGGGAAATGGAAAAGGAGAAAGCCGAAAAGAAAAAAAAGCCGGTTTTTCAGTTGGGAAGTGGTTACAAAACAGAAGATTCCGTTTTGGCACGAGACCTTATATGTAACTACCAAAGAACTTGAGAGGAAATGTTAGACAGGTCGATTTTGTCGAGAGGTTGGTTATGGTTGTATTAGTTGAATTTTATATACGTGCAGAGAAACATTAGAATAAAAAAGTACTACTAATAAAAAGAAGAATAAAACAAAAACTAAAACTAACTTAAAGAACAATCAGGAAGGAATCAAATATAATTTAAAGAGGAAATCAGACGGTTTTGAAATCGGATTCATAAAAAATATGAGATGAGATAATTTTTATAATGATTATGATTAATAAAAAGTGTGAAAAGAGTTATGATTATAATATTAAATGGGAGAAAAATGGCCAATGGAATTATTTAGAAGATGAATTCAAGATTAGTGTCAATTGGGTGACTAGCACTTAACTGAGGCTTTTGACTGTATTTTGCTTCTAAAACCTTTCTTGTGTTTTGCAATAAAGTTAAATAAGACTGTTTTTTACCAGTATTCATGACCTGAATGAACGCATAAGACATGGCACCTGTTGCTTCACCTCCAATGTGGGCATCGGCACTGGTTTGGTCGTCTTTACAACCACTTAACATAATAACATCTGCAGAAGAAGTTTTTGTTCTCTTTGTTTTTTCAATTGCACCAGAGTTATTAGTTATAGCAACAGCATTTTTCACCAATTTAAAAACAGATTTTAAAGCTTTTTCTTTATCACCTTTGGCATAACTGCCGAAGATTGGTAGCAAGCCTTGGCCTAACTCGTTCATTAAATTTGGTTCTTTTAATACACCCTTTGTGTTGTAAGTGTAAGGTAGATCTAACATAGAACCGGAGTGACAGCAATCAAAGAGGGCAGTCAATCTGCAACCTTCTGGTAATGGTCTGACCATGATCTCATGCAACTCATCATCGGAGATTTGGCCATTTGATTCGAAATCGTATGGACAGATGGTTTCATCAAAACCATCCAATTCATCACCATCTTTATCTTCAATCTGAGAACCGTGACCAGAGAAATGGAAAAATAGAGAGTCATTTTCCTTACTGTCACTGATTAACCATTTCATTGCATCGATTATGTTTCTTCTTGATGGGAAGGATCTTGAACTTGGATCATTATCGTCAGTAAGGATAACCATGTCATCTTTTTTATAGCCGTGTTTCAATAAAAAGCTTTGCAAGTTTTTAACATCGTTGATACATCCGTTTAGTTTGAATTTGGTGTTGTAGTAATTTATACCAATTAGTAATGCTTTTCTTTTACCCTTACAGTTTGAGTATTTGTATTTGTAGTCACGGCTGAGTTTGCTGCTAAATGCAATTTCTCTTGTGGGAATTCTTGGAGGATTCTTGGCTTCTATGAAATCAAAAACAGGGTCATTCACAGGAGGGTATTGAGGGTAAGGCTGAGAATGTGAAATGGGTTGTTGGTATCTTTGTTGATGTTGTGGAGGCAAAGAATAGGCGTTTTGAGATGGATAGTGGCCTGAGTAAGAAGGATAGGCTTGTGGAGGAGGAGGATAAGCGCGAGATTGAGGTGAGGGAGGATAACCACGAGATTGAGGTGAGGGAGGATAACCACGAGATTGAGGAATAGGAGGATACAGCTGGCCAGTTGGAGAACCAACTGGAGCACCATAGGAACCGTATCCAGAGCCCTGAGGAGGATAAGGAGGAACATTGGAAGGAGGATAAGGTGGTGGATTATAGCCGTTGCCGTAATTGCCTGAATAATTGGGATAGCCAGACATTGGGAGTGGTTGTCAGAAAAAAGCAGTAGAGAGAGTTGTTGAAAAAGTATATGCACAGAGCAAAAGCAGAGGATTTGCAGAGGATTTGTGTCTGGAGAATGATTAGGGGAAAGAGAAGGAAGCACAGCTATATATACGTCTTTCAAGGACTGGAGAAGAAGATGGTGGCTCTGAGCAAAACTTGGCGCGTCCCCAGCTGTTGGTTCTTCCCGCAGCACTGGACACCCGCAGCTGCACGCATGAGGCCCTGCGGAGCTGACACTCCCATGGGTCTGGCAAATGACCGCCAGGAAGGCGGTGCGGTCCGCAGCGGAGGCGTCGGCCCGGACGGGCTGTAGCCATCACGCAGTGTGCCTGTGTGTATGTGCACGCACGGTGTTGCGGTGCCAAAGAGCTGGCTCCGGCTGGACCCAAAGATGCTTCCTCAAATGCAGAGCGAGCAGCAGAATCTGTGAAATTTGGTGGAGTTTGTTCGTGGATCAGCCCGATTTGGCAGCATTGGTACTGTTTTTGCTTCAGCTGCTGTTGGAAATTGTTGGAAATTGTTGGGTCTATGTTTTGGTATGCTGCGATATGTTCTGTTTAGAATTACTGCTCTTTATTACTCGATCGATAGCTATTTATATGCTGATTTGAAAACATATTTACCTAACTGGACTGGTCTATAATAACAAGTGTGTTTCAAGAACAAATTAAATAAGAAAAAACAAGCTAATGTATCCTATTCGATTCAAAAAAAAAACATTTCCAAACTTTCGAAATCATTTGAAAACACCTAAAATTCTATTCTGAAATTAACCCCCCCATTATAATAAACTGGAAATACATAAAAACTAATTCTTCATACTTTTTCATTGTTTTCAAGCTAAATCTGATACTTAGTGTGGTCAAGAGGTAGAGGATATGAGTATTGAAATATCTTTGAAGGTTTGAAAATTAGAAAATTTAAAATTTAATGTTTTGATCTCACATCAAGTAGAATAATAAAAGCAAATACCGCTAATCTCATTGATAAAATAACAAACAAGAAATAGATTATAACAAATTATAATAATGTAATATAACATATCGTAACAAGAACATTTTATCATAACAAATTTAAAAAAAAAAAAAAAAATCAAAAGGAAAAAAAAAAGGGGAGAGAGTGGATAAGAGAGAAGAAATAAATTGGTAAAAAAAAAGAAGAGTTGGAAGTGAATTGGTTGTTTTTTTTGGTTTTTTATTGTGATTATTTTTTTTTTGGTTAATGATAATTTAAAGAAAAACAAAGAAAAACAAAGAAAATTCGATATAAAATCAATTTACTTAGATATCTAATATAACCCCATAATGCATTATACCATCTTATAACACAATACTTGATTATACTAGATCAACATAAGTCAAAACTTAATTGAATTAATTTTGATGAGTAACCTCTTCATTTCCTGATCCAGAATTGTCATTAGCTTCAGAATCATCGTTGTGTTCTGCTCTGTTTTGTCTGTAGCCACCTCTACCACGACCTCTTCCTCTGTAAGTACCTCTACCACGATATCCTCCTCTGAGAATTCCTCTTCCACGGTAATTACCACGGTAGTTACCTCTTCTATATCCACCATTATTGCTTGGATTAGAACTACTTGCATTATTATACCCACCTCTTCTTCTTGCATATCCGGGAACATTGGTTCTCTTTTCACTAACAATTAATTTTCTGCCTCTGAACTCTTGATCAGCCAAGTCAAGAGCCTTGGGAACGCTTTCTTTCTTAGCAAATTCAATGTAAGCATAACCTCTTGGATATCCTGTGTATTTGTTATACAAAATGGTGATACGGTTAATAACACCACAGTCATGGAAAAATTCCTCCAATTGTTCTGGAGTAGATGAATAGTCAACGTTTCCAACATAAACACTACGAGAATCAATTTCTTGTTGTTCTTCTGGTGTTAATTGGACTCTTTTATCTCCACTACCTTCATTGCTTTCATTGGTACTATTGGAACTTTCACCACTTGGAGAGCTTTTAACTTCAACTTTTTTCTCTTCTTCAGTAACTGGAACTGGTTTAGGTTGGGTTTTAGTATCTTCAACAGCGGCAGAACTTGACATTTTTATTTATTTATTTATTTATTAATCGAAGTGAATTTATATTAAGGGTTAATTAAGACGGGATAATTTTTTTTTTTTTGGTTTCAATTTTTTCAGATATTAATTTTTTTTTACCAATTTATTTAGTAATTCTTATCTTATTATCTTTTTGATGTTTTGATTTTATTTAGATATTTATCTTGAAATTTGTTTTTTTATTTTTGTTTTTTTTCTTTAAAACAATTAAATTTTTCCTTTTTTTTTTCTTTTATAGCAAGACCTAATTTTTTTTTTCATCG
>JAKTTS010000471.1:0-12706 GCA_030560485.1 Ascoidea tarda (nom. inval.)
TCATCATCATTATTATCATCATCATTATTATCATCATCATTATTATCATCATTATCATTATCATTGTTATCTTTGTTATTACTATCATCCTCATCACTATCGTCTTCATCGTAGCTACTGATTATGTCGAGATTGCTCCCATTCAGTTTATTTTCGTCATTGTAATTAACATCGTTATAATAACCATTCATGGAATCATCATTATTTCTGTTATTATTATCTTCACCTAAAATAGCATTATATTTTTCTCTTGTTTCCTTTAACGATCCATTAATATAATCAAACCATGCATCATTGTTAATCACGTCATCCTTTAAGCAAGTGTAGAGCAATTTAATTGAATTAATCATCTGGGAATTTAGTTGAGGAACATCTGCTGCTTCTGAACTAAATTGTATTCTTCCATGGTTATCAATAAATTGTAAAAACTTGACAACTTCTTCAGAAATTAAGGTTAAATGACCCATAAAGCCTAATCTTAATCCATTATTTGATTTTTCGTAGCTTAAAGAAGCGTTTTCTGCTTTTAAAATGAAATAAATTAAATCATAGCGTAAAAATAAGTTTAGAATTAGATACCTATTAAACCCAATTTCAATCGAACCATTCAAAATTTGTTGAACAATGTCAAAAATGACGTTATGCAAGAAATTATTCCAGGGAAATCTGAAAAACAAGTACAAGATATTTTTGATTATTTTAGTATCGTGCAAGGCGATTTTTAGTTGATCACCAATAATTGGGTTTTTTCTGAATAATCTTTCACCGTCATCAAAATAGTTATCAGGGATGAAAGAAGAGATAAAAGGGGATTCAACATCGTCTTCAAAATTCAAAGAAGCGTCTAAAATCGGATCGTTATTAAAGTCATTGTCAATATCGAAATTTTCATTAAATAAGTGGATATTGACTTTGAAATTTGAGGAAAAGTTATTTAAAGAAGAGTCATTTTCAGATAAATGTAAATTCTTCAAGCTTTCAATTTCAACATCCATATGAATATCTTCGCTTTCATCTACTTCTGAGGATTTGTTATCGATTTTGATTGAGTTATTTATAGAGTTATTGATTGAGTTATTAATTTGGTTGTAATCATCATCATTTTCGTAATTGTTATTGATGTTTGAGATTCTGATTCTTGTTTCATCTCGTTCCTTGGCGATTTCTTCACCCTTAGGATTATTTAAAAGGGCCATATTCGAGCAGTGCAATAGTTCAGCGATTAGTTCGCAAATTCTGAATTTTTCAAAACCCAAGTATTCAATTTCACCGAAGGAGGTCTTTTTAAGGTTATTTGAGGGATAGGGTTTAAGTAGCAAAGCATTAAAGTTTTTAATGTTTTTTGCAAACAACTTGACTAAATAGCCTAGGTAAATCGGGTCTCTTGAATTTGGAGGATGAGATTCGATTGTGATAAAGTTCATTGGTAAGATATCGTAGTCTGAGTTGTTTTTTCTGATAATTTCAATGATGATACCGACGGAGTTTGATAGGGAGGAGTTACCTGAAAGCATGATTTTGATGAGTTTTTGAATGATTGGGGGAGAGACTAGTTGTCTTGTTAGTTTGTTTGGGCCTATGATTGATTTGTCGTCAGTGTTTGTTGAGTTTGCAGAGATTGTAATCAAGGCTTTTAGAAAATCAGCAGTTGAAGATTGGATGGAGGAGTTGAAATCCGGTTTCAAAAAGTTGATTAGTTTTGGAATGAGGTTTTGGTTGTGGAGAATGTTAATGATATTAGTTGAGGATTCTTGTTTATCGGAGGAAATTAGTTTTAGAAGAAAGTCCATTAATGGAGGGTTTGTGATTTGGTTTAGGAACTTGTTGACCAAGTTTCTTTTGAATTTAGTAGTGATGAAACTTAGTAGAATGGAGAGTTTAGTGTTGAGCAAGTTTTCGTTGATTTTCATGAAATTATTTGATTTGACAATTGAGATTGATTTGTTGGTGTTTAAAACAGACCAAATTTTGAAGAGCAAGTAGTTTGAGTTAATTAGCGAATCAGTTATGGACCAAATATCGGCACAAAGAATTTCCAAAGCGATGGAGGATCTTCTGTTATAAATTTCCTGGTTTGATTCTTTATTGGAGTTGATGGGTGAGGTGTCGTAGGTGTATAAATTTTTGTCATGATTGACATGGGTTTCGATTTCGATGTCGTAGTCGATTTCATCATGGTCTTTATGGTTGTTGCTGTTGTCGATGTTGTTGGTGTTGGTGTTGTTGTTATTATTGTTATTTAAAGTGTGAGGGTGAGATTTATGAAGGTGAAGTTCCTTTATAGAGAGAAAATCATCATAGTCGTTGATGACATAATTAATCAACAAATTTAGAATGAAGGTCGATTCTAGAAACCTTAGCAAAGAGGCATTTGAGTTGTGAATCAAGTCGTGCAAAATATCACTCTGATCCAACATTTTGAACAATAGTTGAGAGACTCTGTTGTATTGGATATTGAACATGTCGCTGCAAAAATCTGAATCAGAAAAACTGTCAAAGCCATTATCGGTGACATTGTTGCTATCGTTGGCATCGTTTTTGGTGGTGGAAATGTTGGCGCTGACGTTGATGTTGATGTTATTGAGGGACTCGATACCAAGGTTCAAGGTATCAAGCTCGTCGACATCAACTTCCTTCAAGAGGTTATTTATGGAAGACAACGATTGGTAGGTGGAGGTGAGTCTCCATAGGTTATTGGCCATGTTGGGGAAGAGCAAGAAGAGACGGAGAGAAAGGACAGGCGCCGGAGAAGCAGACTAGACTGAGCAGACAGGACGAGAAGCAGAGGCAGCACACGCAGCAGAGGCAGAACATCCGGTAAGTCGACAAAACGAGAAGAAGCTCGTCTCAAGAAGGCTCCAGAGTTGCTCACTGAAAACGCGCAGCTGCTGCGCACGTGCACAGTTAGCGCCGCCAGTGTGGAAGCAAGTGCGGCAGGGCACGGCAGGGAGACTGTGCGGGTGCTGACCCACCGCGATGGGTCCGGTTATGTTTTTCGCTCAAGCTTGTCGATGAAACGGTCGTTTTCCTCACGCAATTTCCGAAGCGCGTTGTTGAACTGCACGAGCGTCTTGAAGTGCGTGAGGCTGTCCTGTGCTTTGTCTTTGTTCACGTCCCTGAAGTACTGTTTCACGTTGATGGCGCTTTTGTTGTTCAAGTAGAGGTCAACCAACTCCGGGTTTCGCCTGGTTTCCACCGAGTACTTGTCCTTGATCTTCTGCCGCGTTTTGTTTGAGAAGAGCTGGGCAATCAACTGAAAGTCTGTGCCGTAGGAGCTCAAGGCCTTGTAGAACTCGATCGTTTCCTTAACGCTCCAGCTGGAGTTCAAGTTTCGATCGAGGTTCTTTGTCGAATCATTTTTCGTAAAGGCATTCGATAGGAGGATGTTTTCAAATGGATTTTCATGGTCGACTATCTTGAATTTTATATCCTTTTTCAATCGTCGTATTCTTTCCTCCTGAACACAATTACTTTCTTGGGAGAGAAATTGTTGTTCTTCCTCAATTTGAATCACTCCATTCACAATTTTTAGTTTCATATCTTCATCTCTGCCCTTTTTAATAGTGGGTTGATCTTCTTTCTTCGCATTTTCCACCTTGTATTCATTTAGTTGTGGATCTAGTAAATCAAAAGTATTGGTCTGATTCTGACCATCTTCCCCATCAGTTTTGATATCATCACCACCTTTATCTTTCTGTTGATCTTTATTTGTATTCCTATTTTTGTTTTTTCGTCTATTTATTCGATCCTTCCTGGCCTGTTCAGCCAAATCAAAGTTCTTTGACTTTCTGCCAATTAAGAATACTTTTGAACATAAATCTTCCAATGTTATCGCACTCTCATCAAGCTCGATATTCTCATAATTTTTTGTGTTTATACCTTTGATTTCATTCATATTTTTGACAACTATCGGTTTCTCCGTACTATATCCGGACTCTTTATCTTCATCATCAATATCAATATTGATATTAATATTGGTCTTTTTAAACTCAACTTGCTTCAGTTTTCCGGATTTCTTAGACTGTTTGAGCTTTTCAACTTTTTCGCTTTTTGCAAAATTTTCTCGTTTCCTTTTTTTTTTAATCACTTCTTTCACAATAATATCTCCATGATTCTCTTCATCAGATAGATCAATCACAAGTGCGTCACTGTCAATTGGTTCATTGACACGTCTTCTCGATCGATATCTAGTGCTTTGTTGACTTAAAACCATCCTGTTCTTATCCCTCTCCCTTTGTCCATCACTCTCACCACTACCCAGTTGCATTGAACTTCGCATCAAATCTGGTTCATACCTAGATTCCTTATTAATTAATCCCTTTCCACTCTCGTCATTATCGCTCTTCTTTACTCCTGTACCACCTGTGGAACTGCTTTTCGGTAAGCTCCATGAAAATGCATCGTCCAAGTCTGGATCAACGAGATTGGCGTCTACCTCATCTAAATACGCATCGTCATTTGGCTCGTAAAACCCTGCCATCACCCCCGCCATTATCCTGGTTCTGTGTTTCATCGCTCTTTATCCCGGCTCTCAAAGTCTCAGGCGTCATAACATACTGCGCACAGTCACGTTCATAAAACGTGCAGGTCACGCTTTGCTTCCTCTCTTCTAACTTTTTCACAATTTACCAATCAATCAATCTACAGAAAACGACTCTATTCCTATGCTACCTATTTCTTGTCAAGATGGTACTTACTAATTTCAAGATATTAGCAAGGGGCCCTTCAGCTATCACCTCAATACTCACAAAGCCATCTTCCTTACTCTTAAAACTCCTTTCTCAACGAAGATTCTTCTCCAACACCTCATCCAATAATTTTCAGCTAGATTTATCTACCATCATTTCTCAGAAATACAAAATTCTACCTCCTGATCAAAAAGAAAAGATTTCCTTTACATCCTTTAAAAAAAACTATCTATCTAACATTGAAGAACAGAAAAAAAAGGACGATGCTCAACTATTAAACTCAGAAATCGACAATATCAACTCAACCATAAAAACCATTTCAACCGATTTGCAAAATTTCAAAAAGGTTCCCGCCGATAATTTATATGCCACTGTCAACATCCAAAATTTTCCCTATTTAATAACTAAAGGCGATCTAATCAACTTACCATACAACTTAAGACAAGTCAACGTTGGTACTACAATCAAATTGAACAACATTTCCAACCTCGGATCAAGAGACTTGTTCTACCAGCTACCCACATCTAAGGAAAAAACTGTCACTGATCTCTACTTGGATAACAAGATTTCTGAATTGATCGAAATTAAAGCTGTTTGCATTGAGAAAGCAAAGAATAAAGCCAAACATGTAAAGCTCGAAAGACAAAGATGTAGGAAAAATAGGGCTTTTATAACTAAATTGCCAAAGACAATTCTCAGAATCAAAGAGTTGAAAATTAATATCGATTAATTTCTAATAGTTTCAAATAGTTTCAAATAATTATTATATTTTACAAAAGCTCTGTATATAACGATAAATAAACAACTTCCATATATTGTAAAGCCCAATAAACTTTCCAGAATGCCCACTCCATTTTACCAACTACTTCGCCAAAACCTTTCCTTCCACTTCGGGTAAAACCAGAACCACGGATCGCACTCACTCTCCGTGCTGGAGCCCGGATGTTTCTCAATCCGGCGATGCATATATTAAAACTTTCTACTGAACAACACCAGTCGAAAGATAGAGTTGTATCTAAGAACGTGTTTACAGAAGCACCGAAGAATTGTTGCCGCTGCTGAAGATGAGTGAAGTCGAGGTGTATGCTCAGGGACCCTACAAACCGTATTTTGTCACCAGGTCAATCCGAGCTCTACCTATCTACTATTCATTCAACTCCACCACCGCCAAATCTGCGCTTCAACCATCCGATGATTCCATAGACGAAAGTAATGCTTCATTAAACAAAACTGTGAAAAGCAATGCTAATGTGAATAATAACGCCAATTCCGATTCTATGATTGGAAAATACATCAAACCCAACCGAAAATCCAATACTAAAACTAATCGAAACAGCTCAATTCTATCATTTTTTCTCATTTTATCATCCATTTTTTCGTCCTTATTGAATATCGATTATCCATTATCTCCAGTCACCATCGACGAAACTTTAATTGTGAAAAACATTGAAAGTTATTTGAATAAAACATTTTTCTTATCTTTTAATCCACCACTCACAGATTTATTCTACTTCAAAGTTAACCAATTCATAACAAATAATACCAATCAACAAGACTTGATCTCATTATATCATTTGAGAATAATAAACTTGGTGATATCGTCATTGAGTATCATTGTGTTCTACAAAATATTAAATTCACTCAACTGTTTTAACAAAGTATCGTTTTTAACTTCACTACTACTAATTATCGATCCATTCAACCTAATCCAGGTTTCAAAGTATTTAAATTACAACTCTTTACATCTACTTTTATTATTGCTCTGCCTCTATCATTTCAACTCAAACAATTTAATCAGATTTTCAATCTTGTTAGGTCTCTTGTTATCCACAAAAGTTTCCTCCGTTTTATCATTATTCTATTTTGTTTTACTAACATTATACAAGAATTGGTATATTTATCAAGATCTATCATTATCTGAATCAAGAAAACTTAATAAATCTAGTAAATCAATGAAAAAACACACATCAATAAAATTAAGCAAATCCGTAAAAACAACCAAACCAACTAAATCAACTAAACTAAATCAATTAAATCAAAAATTCAAAAAACAATTTTTTTTGAAAAACATTATCTATCAAGTATTTATTATTTTATTTCTAATTCCGTCTCTAGTTTATTTAATCATTTTCAATTACCATGTAAATCTATTAAATCATTACAATCCATCATCCAATGATTTTTCTTTTCTTTCAACTTTTTATAAATCTCAATTATCAATATTCAATAACACTGATGATAGTAGTACTACTAATAATATCGATACAAATTTAAATATTTTATATGGTTCGAAAGTTTCAATTAGACAATATTTACCTGATCATTATAACTTTTTTGGTGTCTTTGGTGGTGGCAACTATTTACATTCCTTTAATAAAACCTATCCAACTGGGTCAAATGAGCAACAAGTTAACCTTTATAATTTTAATAATACAAATAATTACTGGATTATTGAGAAAAACTTAAAATTATATGATGATCATTTATTTTATAATCAATTAGCATTTGTTAACGATAATTCAATCATTAGATTAAGACACAATAATACCAAAAACTACTTGCATGTCAATAATATTAGAGGGCCAGTTTCATCCCAAGATTATCATTTTGAAGTGAGTTGCAAAGGGGATTTTGGAAAATCTTTTCTACCCAACAATTATGATAATTGGAGAATAATAAGTAATCACGAAAAATCAATAAACCATTTGAAAAACTTAGAAAACTTGGATGAAAAACTATTATTTAATGCCAAAATTAAAGGTTATGGCTCAATTTTTAAATTATATAATAGAGAATTGCAATGCTACTTATTATCCCATTCAGTCTATTTACCTGAGTGGGGCAATCATCAGCAAGAAGTAGTATGTGTCAAGGACCCAAATAACATATACACTAATTTTTACTTTGAAGAGAATAGTCATCCATTGTTTTTAAAGCACAATTTGAATGATTTTGCATTAAAACATAACAAAAGGGATAAAGACATTGGTGATAAAATTGAATCGTTGAAAAACAATCGATTAAGATTCAAGAAAATGACATACTTGGAAAAAATCATTGAATTAAATCTAAAATTAATTAATATGAATCTAAATAATCAGTTGATCGATTTCTCTAAAACTAAAGCAGACCATTTGAGATTTTTGATTGAACCGAAATATTGGTCATTTTATTTCAACACTGTTTTAAATAATAATTTTGAAGATAATATTGTTTTTAAAGATGACAACTTAAAAACAAAAATATTGTTATTTATTAATCCCTTGAATTCATTTTTATGTTTAATTACATTAATTGTCGGCTTTATATACTTTAACATGAAAATTTTAACATTTTTGTTTAATTTTCATAGAGATTTCTTAGAGATTAATAAAATTAATATTAATAAAATTGACTATGAGAACCGAGGCTATGATAATGAAGGTAATGAAAATTATGGTGAAAAATATACAAATAATGTTGATAATGTTGATAATGTTGATGTTGTTAATAATAATGATAGAAAAATTGGAGATTATTTGAAATATAAACAGTTGAAAGAAAAAACTGAAAAAGAAAGGAATAAAACTAATAAACTTAACTTGCAGAAATACAACTACTCGTTAGACACATTACAAATATTATTTGACGAAAATTTCATGAAGGTATTTATAGGATATTTGACTCATTATTTTCCTTACATTCTACTATCAAGAATTAGTCAACTGATTTCATTTAATAATTATGTTAATAATCATAATTTTTTGATAAGTAATTATCTTGAATCATATTATTTTAATTTACTTTTAGCTGGGTTATTTATTCAACTGATATATAATAAACTAGCTTTGAAGGCAATGAGATATAAGTTTCGATTTAATAATGACAATTTTGAGAAAATAAAAAAAGTCACAAGAAGAGTTGACATTTTATTTTTTAGTTTAATAGTAATTGGTGTGGTTAGTTTTTATAAATACAAAGAAATAATATATGGGTTACCGTGGAACTATAAAGATTGTGTTGGATGTCAATTGGCAAACTGGAACTTGGGTTGTGAGTTTTACAGAAATAAATAAATATTCTGCAAACAATCCAAAAACAATAAAATTATCCAACCAATTTATTAACAAATTAAATAACGTTAATAGAGACAGCTGAAAACTGAATCAGATATTACTGTAATAAAATGTATATTTTTGTTGTGAAGTTATTATTCCAGTAGAAAAAAGTAAAATGATTTGCTCTTGTTTTTAGAATGGAAACAAAACCTCTAGTATAACCAAAAAAATTTTGTTGAAATAAGGCTGTGAAACCAAAGTTGTTACTCGAAACGGCAACTGCTTCAACCTGCACTCCAAGGTCTGTTGCTGTAGTAGTTTTTTGTATTGGATATTTCTCGGATAAACAGCAATAATCAACTGTCCAATTCTTTGAGTATAAATACAGAATTGAGCTGTTGAATGGGTTGATTGTGGATCATTTCAGATAGAATTAACAGTCAAAAATAGTTCATAAAGATGTGATGACTGGATTGTTGCAACTCAAACCTGGAATACATTCTCGATATATTGTTTTCATTATTCAGCGTACATTATGTGATATTCCCATTGATATAGTTGCCATTCTGACATCTTCCAGAAATACATTACTCAGAGAAAGTGCATATATTTTGTTCTTTGATACGGTTGAAATTGTTGATAAAACGTTGACAACAAATTTCTTGGAAGCTATAAAGAATGAAGATTGACTGCACCAAAAGGACCATTTAAGTTTAAACATCAGCTTATGTACTATATCAAATCGTTAATTATTACAACTTCCATGGTATTGAAACAGCGGGCGAAGAGCAAAATCAAGCTCTCTACACTTTATCAGTGTGTATAAGAAATAAATTTATTGGCGTTGTACAATACTAGAATTAACAGTGATGGTATGTCTATTGTGGATGTCAATACTGTTCAAACTATAAATCGATTTGGGTTTTATTCTAGTTTTGATTATAATCAATGGGAAATTTCATGTGTTTTCTCGAAAACGATTAATACTTACCCATTTGGGTATAACTACTATAAACACATCAAATTCAGTCTGCTGAAAGCACAATCAACATCACATAGAATGCCAGTTATATTTAGAAGATGGAACATGCCAAAGATATTGACCAATTGTATATTGTCGACTATAGAACATTTAGATTTTGCGGGTCATAAACTTCCTTCTATCAATTGATTGTTGCATTTGATTCATTTGATTCATTTGATAACGTGCGATATTTCTAACAATTGTTTATGCAAACTTTCAAATTTGCCGAAAATGGTCAGTTTAACAGATTTAAACTGGTTGCCCAATGAGTTCACCAGCTTTTTCGATTTAGAGAAGTCATATAGTTTACAAAAACTAGATTTATCACATAACCAATTGAGAGGTTTTAGGATTTAAATGAACTTCTTAATCTACAACCTCTCATTTTATTCCTTAATTGGTTCAGTGAGATTAAGTATTTATATCAATTCGCGTTATTATATTACTTGGATGTTAGGGAAAACCACAGGCCGCATATTATATCAATTAGCAATTTGGATAATTTATATTGTATCAAACTAGGATTTACAAATATTGGTTGGATAATGGCTATTCAAAACATCAGATAATTAAATTCAATAGAAGTCAGATTAGGCATTTTGCACCTCAGTTATGAAATTTCCAAAATTTCACGAATTTGTGTCATTGAATATAATTATATCTGCAACAACTGGCATCAGGTTTTATGAACATTTTCCAAGCTTAGAATCGTTGAGATTAAATTTTATGTATATCAAACAAACCGATATATCAAGTAGGATTCCAAAACAAAAGTTTTTACACTTGAGGGGATTTTCAATAAAGCACTACAACTTTTTGAAAACCTCTAATAAAGTAACAAAAATAGAACTACATTTATACAAAGGTAGTAATTTAGAAACGTTCTTCAATTTAACTAATTTGAAGTCTCTAGGAAATTTTGTTGTGTGTGTGTGCGTGATGTAAAATGTTTGCAATTTGAAAACAATAATAGTTAGTTTATTGCACATTGTTACAGTGTTAGCATTACTGATTGACTGAAATTGGAAATTTTGGATTCAACACAAAATCGAATTAAAACAATAAATTTTGGGTCAGTGAAATCCTCCAGGAATCATGAAGATGATAATCAGGATATGATAGATTTGCAATCCAAAAAACCCATAAGGGTTTTAAGGGTGTTTTATTTGGAATCCAATAATATTTCAAAAATTGAGAATTTAGAAAAGTTTGAAAACTTAAGAATATTATATTGATCTATCAATCAAATCAATAAGATTGAAAATATCAACAAAATGAAATTACTAAAAACATTATACTTATCGACTAATGGAATTGAAACCATTGAAAATTTAGGAGGATTGGAGAAGTTGGAAGTATTGCGTTTATGAAATAACAAAATAAAAGTAATCGAAAATATAGAGACTCTATGTTCATTAAAAGTGTTGAATTTAGCACGCAATAAAATTTCTGATTTCAACAATTTATATAAATTGAAAAATTTGGAAATAGTGTGATTATATGATAATTGCATATTCAAAATTAAACAATGTGAAGAACTAAGCAATTTGAAAATATATCAGATTCAGCACAATTAGAAGTTGTTGATTTGAGCTGGAATAAAATATCAGTTTTAACCGACTAACAAAATATCTCATATCAAAATGCTTAATCTAAGTAATAACCAAATATCAATATTAAAATATTTCAAAAGAATATTGCATATCCAAACACTAAATCTCAATAACAATCAAATTACCCAAATTAAATCTCTAAACTATTATGAATTGTGGTTTAGGATCAAAACGTTTTATGCTGATGAAGAGGATGCCACAGCGTTTGAAGGACCCAATAATATTATAAAGATTACTTTGGATGCTAATAAAATCTACTCTCGTATGGGATTGGAAGATCTCCCTAAAAAATATAAGATAATAAACTCTTCATCTGCTAGCAAGCCAAAATTATATAGCGATTTCAATTCTTTTGTTCATTGATGCTTACAATTACTACAACTATTCTTAGAGATAAATTGATTTTTTATAATAAATGTAATAAAATGAATCAACTGAAACTCTACCCCTACCTGGTCATTCTTCTAGGTTTGACATACCACCTTTTCCAAATGTATCTAGAGTATTTTTTTACAACTTTCAACTCATTTAATGAGCTAGAAGAGACATATTAAGTAGTAATTGTAAATTATTAGGCATCAAATATTTTTTATAAACATGATCATTGTGTGATAGTTGACATCTAAATTAGTGTTTTATTTTGATTAGTGTAAATTCAACATCACTAAACAGTATTATTTTTCTAAAAGAAGATAAATTAGCAAATAAATAAATTATTTGGAAAATATATAAATAGTAAAATATATAAATAGTAAAATATATGAATAGCAAATTGAATTATTGAATTATTGAATAAAGCATTAAATCAGCTATTGATGGAAGACTGATTTCATCAAAATCTAAACAGGTTAGCATAAACCTGAAGACAGAATATGAAATAAAAACTAAAATTGAAACTGAAAGAGTTAATTAGAATGAATTTGAAACTGAAATTGAAAATCAAAATTAAGATTAAAATGAAAATTAAAATGAAAATTAAAATGAAATTGAAAATGAAATTAAACCACAAAATGAAAAGTAAAAATAAAAATTAAAGTCGGTTAGAGTTAAATAAATAAAATAGTAAAACTCATTGTAGAAAAACAGTTTGAAGTTGGTACTATCTACCCCTTGATATTTCTAATTTTATTTCTTTTGTGTATTGTCTATTAAGCATTATTTCTTGTTCAAAGTTTTGATTTTATGCTTGACGTTGTGAAAACCCAGTTTTTCTTAACTACAAAGTGAAATCCTCCAAAACGATATGAGATCTTTCACACATTTCTTTAAATGATCCATCAGCAGAGTTGAATAAATTCATTGGAGTGTCAAACTCTTTGATTTCACCTTTATCTAACACCATAA
>JAKTTS010000472.1:0-12605 GCA_030560485.1 Ascoidea tarda (nom. inval.)
AACAAGACAACAGAATTGCCTTTCTTATCTTTGAAGACAAGTGATTTGGTCAACTGTGCATCAGCAGGAATTGGCTCCAACAACGAGGGAGCAGCGAGAGAGGATTCAAGAGCCATGAAGAACGAAAAAGCAGTGGAGTAGTATCACTTGAAGAACAGAGAAGGCGTTGGGGGTTCTTTCGGACAGTTTTTATCAGCAAATTCCTCAATATTCTTCAATCTGAGATAATTCTCCAGTTGTTTCAGTGAGTAAATGAAAAATTTTATGAAAGAGCATTCCGCGCATCCGCTGCAGGGGTCATCCGTTATCTCTCATTGGCCTCCCCGTGTAGCGGATGCAGGCGGACGCGTGCTGTTTGCTTACAAATTGTATGTGTGCGGATGGCGCGGTTTGCATCACCGTGGTTTTATCCGGATATGCTTTATTGGGTCCGGCTTCCATTTTGGAAAAGTGTGAAAAATTACTCATCTTTTGATTAGAAACTTGTTATTTTTAGCTAGGAACTGTTTTGATGGTGAGAAATTGATTACGTCTTCTATATCGAGTATATAATAGTCAATTGTCCTTTCATTGTTGCAATCACATCTATTGTTTCTTTCCCTTGCAAACTCAATCCTCTTTCACTTTTTCTTTCTCTTATTTAACTTCACTCTAATCGTTGTTTTATTCCTGCACCATGTCCTCATACTATATCAGCGATGCTGGTGTTGATGATCTTTCAAAGGCTGATGGATCTCAGCACAAGCCATTCAAGACTTCTGCTTTTGCCATCTTCAACGATGAATCTTTTGCCAAATTGTACATTTTAAAAGACTCTGTGTTTGCTGAAATTTCCCCAAGTGCTCTCAAGAAGGCCAAAAAAGGTGCTGAAGGTCTTAAGAAAAAACAGCTAAAACAAAAACAAATTGAAGAACAGAAGAAAAAAAAAGAAGCTGATGAATTAGCAAAGTCTCTTGAGTCAATGAATATCACAATAACAGAAGACAAATTCTTACCCAAAGCTCACAAAATTAAAATTAGAGATGTATCAAAGGATATTGACAAAAGGGTTCAACTTAACGGTTGGATTCATAGATTACGTGTACAAAAAAACAGAGCTTTTATTGTTTTAAGAGATGGTACTGGTTACATTCAATGTTTGCTTAAGGGTGATTTAGCCAATGCCTATCAAACTTCCCAATTAACTCTTGAATCAACAATCTCAATCAGTGGTACAATTGAAAAATTGCCTGAAGGCAAAACTGCTCCAGGCGGTGTTGAATTATTGGCCGATTTCTACCAAGTCTATGGATTAGCTCCAGCTGGCGATGATTCGATTACAAATAAAGTCCAAGAAAATGCTGATGCTTCCTTACTATTAGATCAACGTCATTTGATGTTAAGAGGTGAAACTCTTAGTGCTGTTATGAAAGTGAGAGCTGCTTTTTTGAGAGCGATTAGAACTGTTTACGTTGAAGAAGGTCTTACTGAAGTAACACCTCCATGTATGGTTCAAACTCAAGTCGAAGGTGGCTCAACTTTGTTCTCCTTGAAATACTATGGTGAAGACGCTTACTTGACTCAATCTTCTCAATTATATTTGGAAACCTGTTTACCTGCTTTAGGTGACGTTTATTGTATCCAAGAATCTTTTAGAGCCGAAAAATCTCATACAAGAAGACATCTCAGTGAATATACTCATATCGAAGCTGAATTGTGTTTCTTAGACTTTAATGATTTATTATCTCATATTGAAACCTTAATTGTCAAATCAATTGACTATGTCTTAAAAGATCCAATTGCCGGTCCTTTAGTTAAACAATTAAACCCAAACTTTGTTGCTCCTCAATTACCATTTAAAAGATTGGAGTATAAGGATGCTATCAAATGGCTTAACGAAAATGGAATTCTTAACGAAGATGGTGAAATTTTCAAATTTGGTGATGATATCGCTGAAGCAGCTGAAAGGAAAATGACCGATACAATTGGTGTTCCAATTTTATTAACAAGATTCCCAGTTGAAATTAAATCATTTTACATGAAAAAATGCAGTGATGATCCCAGAGTCACTGAATCTGTTGATGTCTTGATGCCAACTGTTGGTGAAATTACTGGTGGTTCTATGAGAATCGATTCTGTTGAAGAATTATTAGCTGGTTTCAAAAGAGAAAAAATCAGTCCCGAAGCTTACTATTGGTTTATTGATCAAAGAAAATACGGTACTAGCCCTCATGGTGGTTATGGTTTAGGTACTGAAAGAATTTTGGCTTGGTTATGTAACAGATTCACCGTTAGAGATTGTTCTCTTTATCCTAGATTTACCGGCAGATGTAAACCATAGAGCAATTATTATTTTCATTATTTTCATTATTTTTTAATTTGAATTTGAATTACATTTTTAATTATTTTTGATTACTTTTGTGTAATTGTTTTATTTTTATTATTTTCTTTTATATTATATTGTATTGATAATTGATATTGATAATTGTAATTTATATTACACTGTAAAGGAAATAAATATAATTATTTTTAATATTCAAAGTTTTTTAATCGATTGTTTTTTTTCTTTTGACTTCTACTAACTAGTTTAGCAGCATTTCTATATTTTTCAATATCATCATCTTTTTTAACTAATTTTTTACCTTCAATTTCATAATTATCAAGAAAATCTACCAACATATCTTCGAATCCTGGAGTTTGCTTTGACATATCAAATGGCTTGTAATCATCTTCGTCTTCTTCTTCTTCATAATCCCTTGATACTTTTTCAAATCTCTCATCCAATAAAGTTAAACCATCAGTTCTAAATAATGCAGATGAAGACATTGAAAAAGTAGAAGTATCGGTCATTGCGCCTTTCTTTCTTCTTTCTTTCTTTTTTGTTGATTTTTTTTGATTTCGATTTGACTTCAAGTTAAGACTACTTATATCAGGTAAGTCATTAATTTTGTCATTCTCGTCATGATCAATCGACTTTAGATTTTGGCTTATCAGACTTGTATTATTTGGTTGGGCTAATTGTTTAGCTTTTTCTAACTTCGCGGCAGTTGAATTGAAATTAGTTTCGCCCAATTCATCATCTTCTGAATTAAAATCATCATCAGAGTCCCAATCATTTTTCGGTTTTTTGTCTTCAAATTGTTTATATTTTCTAAAATCTGCTTCCCAGCCTTGATCGTCTTTTTTTTTGAAATGGTCGGAATCATAGCCATCATAGTTTAAGTCATCATAGTCATCGTAATCATAATCGTCATAATCATCATCATCTTCTTCAGAGTTGTCCTTTTGACCTGATTTCAATAAATCGTTAAATAGATCGTCATCTTTTTCGTCTATAAACTCTTCATCGGTCAAAGCCTCCAATACTTCTCTCAAATCGGGATTCATATCAGGTTTGAAACCTTTAATATCGTCAGGAACATTTTGAAAAGCTTGATAAGAAAATTTGACGGTTTTCTCTGAAGCAAATAATTCTTTCGGTAGTTGTAGATCCTCTTTAAAAGTGAGGCTGGTTTTCTTTTTCTTATTGGAGTTTTCAGTGCTGTTATTTTCCTTCTTTGAAGGAATGAAATAAGATTGAGTTTCCTCTATGTTTGGATCAACATTATTGACATTATCAGAAGCACCACCAATTGGTTTCAAATGCTGCATGTAATCGTACTTCGAGTCGTCATAGGTTATACCGAACAACGCAGCCTGTCCCTCGTTGTTCCTTATCTTTCCGGTCTCTATATCATGTTTCAATTCATCTTCCAAATCCTTCTGGGTTTTTATTTTTGATCTTGGAACAGATTTTGTCGAGTACTTCTTCACCTCAACAAGCACGTTTGGTGGAGCCTCGTCGTTGAAATACTCAGGATCCTCATGAGACCTGTGAACCACAGCAAAAGTCTTTGCAGTTTTCTTATCCACCCACTTTCTCGTCGACATCGTGCTTTGTATCTCTGTGCAATGCTCTGAGCTCCAGCCCTTTCTCCATTTTCTGATCTGCACCATAAATTTTTCACTCCAAAAAACATTGTGCACGTG
Organism: Ascoidea tarda (nom. inval.); assembly: GCA_030560485.1. Lineage (NCBI taxonomy): Eukaryota > Fungi > Ascomycota > Saccharomycetes > Ascoideales > Ascoideaceae > Ascoidea > Ascoidea tarda (nom. inval.). The sequence continues at coordinate 4,009 of JAKTTS010000472.1, forward strand.
CACTGCTGTCACCGCCTCTGTGGGTTGAATTTGTTTTGGGTTTATTGCTCTTATCAGATCATATTCCGTATCGAGAAATACACGTCATGCTTTGATTGGTCGAAACTGCTCACGCAAGAAAAAATCGGCAGGAAAACGACAAAACTCAACTCAGTCTCTAAGACCATATTTTCTCAGGTCGAGTGATCTGGTTTTGAATTAAAAAATAAAAAAATAGTTGATTTATTTACTAATAATAATCGGTTTCTGATCATTTATATTCGTGTGAAGTTTTGTTTGAATCTATTCTTTTTTTGTAGAAATCTTGTTTTTATGTTTATTATTTTATAAGAATTGCCGATTGTTCAATGGAGTTTACCAATTATGAAATGTGGTCTTCCAAATTGGCAATTCTAATGGGATCATAATTCAGGTCTGTGTAGATGAAAAGAATGAATATAAATGAATGAAACAATTTTGTTGAATTGAATTAGAACTGGGAAGAGTAGAATTTAATCTACATGGGAGAAAAGTTTTCAGATTCCAGAGTCTGGAATATGATTTGATCCCTATTGTGTCCAAGCAACATTAGCATAAGATGGAAAATTCAAACTAGTAATGAAATCAAGATTGTTGAATCTGAAATCTGGAATCTTGTTTAAATTACGAATAAGGATCCCAAATTTTAAATTGATATCTACGAAGTTTCCAGCCAATTAGATCAACCAATTAATTTTACCCTAAATTAAATTAAATTAAAAAAAACCATTTAAAGAAAACCAAACAAGTAAAGAAATAAAGACATGGAAAAATCTAAAAAAAAACGATTGATCACTTTTACATAATAATTATGTAAAAAAGGAGAAAATCAACTAAAGGCCCATTAAAACAGACCTCTTATTAACTGGAAAGCCGTCAAAGGATCCATTACTCTTAATTATTTTAATTATTTTTATTTGTTTTTTTTTCAGTTAAAGATTCTTTTTGAAGTTAAAAGATAAATGAAAATGACGTAGATAGACCATGATCCAAATAATTTTTGCAATTATCTTAATCCAGATCAAAACCAAATTTTGCATTTGAAACTGTATTAGTCGAGAGGCTAAATTGAATCAATAACTTAATTAAAAATTCACTAAATTTTGGTTAACAATTGAACAGATGCAATTTTTTTTGATGTGATTGATTGAAGATTGATGTTTGAAACAACAGTGATTATATAATACTCAGTGTTTGAACGTTTCAAACATTCAAATTACGATAATATATAATAATTATTTTAAACTCATCATCATATTCATCAAAATCCATGATCTACAGCAAAGCTGCCAGATTTGAAATGTTTTTGAATGATAATAAACCATCAAGGAGCAGATTATTATTATTTATTACAAATATGATAAATATAAATAATTTTAAATAATCAACAAACAAATAAGAATTGCAAGAGTTGCAAAAGAATATCCAGGAAACAAAATTATTGTAAAATAGAACTGGGTTATTTAATATTACATTTTATTGTTTTAAGAGTAGTTTAAAGAAAAAATTTGAGATAATTCTGTTTAGTTATGCTTGAAACATATAACCAAACCTGTTTAGACCTGTTCAGACTTTAAATCTGTTCAAAATTGTTAATACCTGTTCAAACAAGTTTTTAGCCAATAAAAGTGTAAAGCAGGTGTTTTCTTTTCTATTATTTTTTTAGATATTATTATCTACTAACAAAATAGTTTGGCCATTACTTGGAAATGAAAATTGCTATTAGCGAGTATTTTTTTTTTTTCCTTTCCTTTTCTTTCCCTTTCTTTTCTTTTTTATTTGTAGGAAACCCGTTTTGCCCTTAGAACATTATTAGAAGGTTATCTTGATGATAATTAGTTCAAAATAATAATGTATATCGAAGATCAATTGTTTCTTTCATAACATTTGTTAGAAATTTAAAATTTAATGAGAAAAAAAAAGAGAGAAAAAAGAATTGGATTCCGGAGGATATTCATATTCAGATAATTGGAATAGTGGAATATTGGAATATTGGAATTCAAATTTATAAAAAGTTTTTTTCCTTTTTTTTGTTAAACTCAATAAATGCCAATAGATCAAATTAATTTATCCCAATTCACCCAGCTTGGAGTGAATTGAGGATAATCGAGATTAGTTGATTTGAATTGAATTTTGATCATTATGATGATTGGAATCATTTTTTTGCATCATCTTAATTGATCTCAGTTTAATTGCTTAATCTGTGACATTTTATTCATTTTTATTGTATAATTAATCACTGTTTAATGATTAAATTCTCTGTTTGTTTTTAAAAACACAAAAATTTTTCTCTGGATAAAATGTAAAACAGTGAACATAAAACATAAAAGTAAGATTAAAATTAAAATTGAAATTATTCACTTTTATTAAGTTATGTCTACTGCTACTGAACTTGAATTGATTGAAGGCTGATAGTCTATTATTTTTCTTTTTTTATGGATTTATTATCGCGATAAACAATGTATATGATTACAATCAAAAATATAATATTGTTAATAAAAGTAAATCGCACTTGCAAATATATCATACCAACATAATTTATTTTTATTTTTATTTTTATTTTTAATCCTGAATTATATTTTGTTTTCACTAATTTCTTTATTTATTTACTATTTATTATTCCTTTGTAAAACAAAAAATATTTAATTATATAATACAGATCAGTGGTACCAAATGGCAGTTATAAAAATAGTTCAATTCTGTTAGAAATATAGTGAAGAATTGACAAAAGGATAAAACATGATCATATTAGATGATTTTCAAGTACAATTGCATTGATCAAAACAACAGAAAGGCAGAGAGACACGATCAATGAACATGAATTTGTTTCAAGCATTTGGTGTCTTTCAAAAAGCAATTAATTCAATTGAGTTGAATGATTTAAACAAAAACAAAGAAAGAGAATGGAAAAACAAAAGAATGAAAAAAAAACGAGGAAAAATGAAGAAAAAGAAAATAAATTCAAACAATTCCAAACAATTTCAAATAAGAGGTAAGAAAACTCAAATTAAAACCCATAAAAAAGTAGTCTTCACATAAGATAATTGAATAAAAAACAGAAATGGGAATAGAGTGGGAATACAGTTATTTGAATAAGAGTGTTTCCTCAAACCTAATCAGCGTCCAGCAGAGCCAGTGTAGGCCTTCCAGACTAGGTTTCCTTACTCCCTCTTGCTACTTGCCAGTAGGTTACGAACATATCAACATATCAGCGATCAATCGACAGTTCCAGTCTATGGCCCACAATCTTCAAACCACATTCAGAGCATTCAAATATCCAGCATTTAATACCCAATCTTTGTATCACAGTCCCGTTTTCGCGTGTCTCCACGCACTAAGCGGAATTTAGCCAGAAAGCATGAACCTCTTGCAGCGGGACATTATCCCTCAAGCACCCACCCGTGCTAAGGGGACTCCTTCCTCGTAAATTGGGCCAAAAAGAGTTCAGCGCCAAGAGCTGAGAATCGTCAATTGAGGCCGACGAAAATAGACCTGTTTCGATTCCGGGTAGAGCGGGTCTGTATATTCTCACTGGTTTCTGTGTACATTTCGTCAAAACAGGCAAAGGCTGTAAAGAAGGAAGAGCAGTTTCATGAGGCAGACTATGGAATAGACTATGGGATAGTTCCATGAGAGATCATGAGAAGTCTCATTTCCATCAAGCTCTTGTGGGTTTATCCTTATTTCCTCCAGCTTTGTATCTTCTACTAGGTTTGCTGCGTTTCAAATCGTAAATTGCACTTGTTATTGTACTTAGAATTACAATCACAATCAGCAATACAATTCCAATTCCAATTTAATGCAATGGCTGCTCAATGGTAGTTATAGTAGTAATTGTAATGTGGGTATATATTAAAGATAAAAATGCAATTATAAATAAGCACAGGCTAATAGAAAAGAATGAAAGTGAAGAGTAAAGTAATGATACAAAATCAAAAAGGAACAGGAAACCAGCAAGATTAAAACAATAAAGAAAAGCAAGTAAAAAGAAATACAGCAAATTGAAGGAAAAAACAACAGTTCTAATCAAAAATTCGTCACATAATTCCATTGCTTCCATCCTTTTCTTTGCATATTCTTTTTTGTTTTATTTTTGTCTTTTGCTGTGTTTTCCATAATCTTAACCAAATCGATTATAATTGTAAAAGGGGAAAAGAAAAAAAAAGAAATTAAAGAGATATTTCACAAAACAGTAAAAGTAAATTGAAGTAAAAACATTAACACAAAACACACAAAAACACAAACACTAGACAATAAAAGAATATATATATATAAATATAAATAAATAAATAAGATATTTTTAAAATTAAAAGTAAAATTAAGATTAAAACCAAACCCAATGACCATAAAATGATTAATAATCAAAATAAAATAACAAAAAGACAGTAGAATAAAAAAAAATTTAATTGTAGTAATTAGTAATTAAAACTTGTTAACAGGCAGAAGTTAAAGTGTACACTGATGATAAAAACATAGGATAATGTAAAAGGTAAAAATGATGACAATTGTAAATGATGAAAAAGGATTAAAATCTATAGTAGATAATGTAATAACAATGATGGTTGAAATGATGATAAAAATAGTGATTAATATTGGTAATTAACAGGTGGAGATGGTGAGAGTTATTTGTTGCTTGATTGATTAGAAATTTTATAAATATTGTTTGAAATTGGAGTCTTCTAACCAACCTATTTTCTCATAAGCAGCAAATAATCTACTGGCTTTGTTGACATCAATTCTACATGCTTTTTGAGCATCAGTTCTTCTGAATAACAATCCCTTTTTCAATCTGCAAACCTTTTCAGCAAACAATCTTCTTTTAGAATCTAAATAAAGATTGCAAGGCAATCTTAATATAGAAGCTAGCACAACTTCTGCTGGATGTAACTTGTTGATTAAAGGATCGTTGTCAATATTCATTGGCTGTCCCTTCCATTCAGTTTTAAGACATTTTGAATTATTTGGTAAAGTAGATAAGGGAGGACAAAAGTCAGGTACGGATTCCCAGTCAATAACGATTTGTTTATGTTCAGGTCTATTAACTGGATTGGTCTTTCTCTTCTTTTGAGGTGATGAAATTGGCGAGCTAAAATCTTCCAAAGTGTAGGAGGGAGTTTGCCTAACGACTCTTCTGGTACGAACTCTATCATTTGGATTTGCTGAGTTTTTAGATGAATTTATTGAAGCATCACTATTGTAATCAATGTTCAAGGAATTGTTGGTGGAATTGTTAGAAGAGGAGTTGTTGTGATTAGTAGTGGATTGTCTTTTTCTGGGATTTGATTGATTTGATTTTCTTGAATTGGAATTGGAATGGGACTTCTTTGAGTGGATTTCTCTTTTTTGTAATTGAGTGTATTTATTTAAAAAGGCTAAACAGTTTTGTCTATAAGAATTTGAAAAGTTGATATTATTCCAACAATTGACTTGAAGAGAATAGTTGTTAAAATTTTTGATTTTGAATTCTTCTTTAGTTAGATAGAGATGTTGATAGCCAATTGGATTTTCTACCAACTCAAGCTTTTTACTGATGTTTTTAATACTGTTGCTATTGATAAATTTGTTATTACTGCTACTATTGCTTGCAATTTTCTTTTGGATTGGTTTGGTAATTTTGAATTTATTAACTGAGGTTGGATTTCTTAAATTGAGCAAAGAATTTTTGAGGTTTAAACCTGAATTAATTGTATTATTACTTTTGACTAAATCTACATGTTTTTGGTATGGGGATAATGGTGGTGAAGGAATTGAGGATTCGGATTTAGCAAAAGATAACTTTGAGTTTCTAATCATTGGAGACGAATTGGAAGTAGTAGTAGAAGAGGAGGAGGACAATTGATTAGAAGTAGGAGTACTAGTGGTAGCTAATTGGGTGTGATTCATTTGAGGTGTTAAGATACCAGTGGAATGAATGATTCTTGGTTGAGATTGTAATTGACACTGAATTTGATTGTGGTCTTGATTTTGTATTATTGAATACATTATATATGAGAAATAGGTAATAAAACTAATAGAATTGGAAATGATTTATAAATGGTTACTATGATCAAAAAAACGTATAAAGTAATAACAGTGGGATGAAATGTAGTTGATAAGCTGATTGAGTTGAAATAAGATATTAAAAAAATTTTTTAAGAAGTAAGAAAAATTCTATAAGAAAAAAAAGAGAAGATAAAGACCATTTATATATATATTTGATTTATTGCAATTGATAAAATTTTGCTAATGAATTTGAGAAAGAATCCAATTTTAAAATAGGAATTGAATTTAAAATTCTCAGGGAGTTATAAAAAAAGAAAATCATCCAAAGAAAAAAACATAAGAAACATAAAAAAACATTAAATTAAAAAAAAAAAACAGAAAAAAATCAATAAAAAGCTATGACTATAACAGGCTAAGTCATCCACTTTTTCTATTTGATTTAAAATTGGTTTTGATTTTGTTAAGATTCTTAATTTTGTGTATGATTCTGGGAGTTTACACTTAAGGTTTGCTCAAACCAAAATTCCAAAAAGTGGAAACTCTAAACCCTATATGGCTTTAATACCTTTATAACTATTTAATTCAAACGCAATTAGTCAATCACCCAACCTAATCGGCGCTTAACGTTCGAGACAGACCGCGCCGCACTGCTGCACCTTCTATTTCCTGCTCTCAGGGCCGAATGCACCTTCTGCGCGTGCAGCCCTCCAGAGTTCTGTGCATGCTAGTTTGCTGCATCCTAATACCAGAGGTACTGCACAGTGCCTGTTGCCCGTTGCCCGCCGCCTCCAAGCGGGCCCGCCGCTGAACGGGCTCCTCTGCAGAATAGCAGAGCCCCACTGTGCTGGTCTGCGGGCGCTGTTTTTTTTTTTTTCCTTGTTTTTCTGCTGCTTTATTGGGCCAGAACAGCGGTAGTGAGCCAGCGGTGCGGGTCTGCGTTGCGGCAAACGGCGCATTTCTGTCCTGACCACGACCCGTTCCTGTTGTGTCCCCGAAGTGCTTCCGTCTCGCTTTGGTGCGTGTTTTTCTTCCACAACTTCCCCAGATCAAACATCTTCTTGTTGTTCTGTCGCTTTGGCTTGAAACAGAGCTGTTCTGTCCACCAATTGCCTGATCTGCGAGCCTCTTGTGGTGTTTTGGTAGGTTGCTCGCTTTGTCCCTTTCGTCATGGTTTTTACATGTTCAATTTTGTGCTTTTTCATGTGTTTTGTAGCAAAGAAGACCAATAGCTGCAGCAACATTGAGGATTGTGCTCTGCTATTGTCTGTTCTTTGCTGTTTATTTTTTGCTGATAATATTTAATTCAAAACAAACATATACCATAATAATGAAACATATTTCAGATATTACATTTCTCAAAAATCTAAAAAATAATTCAATAATACTGCAATCGTTTTTTCAATCACTATTTCTTGGAAAAAGAGTTTTGTTTTAACACAAATTTATTTGATTTACAAACTCAATTGAGTGGGCTTCAATAATGACATTATCATTGGCCATTGAGCTATATGATTGATTGATTTGATTTCGATTTCGATTTTCTTTTTTCACATTTTCATTCTCAATTCATTTGTTTTACTCTTTTTTCTTTTGTTTTTTTGGTTTTTTTTGTATTTTTTTTTTTGGCTTTCCCAATTTCTAATTAGTGGTTAATCGGAAAACTATTACTGTAAACCCTCATTTTCAGCAAAAAGTTTAAAGTAACATTACCTCTCTGTTTCACCTATTAAAATAAAAATCACAAATCAACCAAAAAGAGTTTTCATTTCAAACTGACTTTTCTAATCAAATTGCAACCAATAATTTAAATTCAATTAAATCATCAAATTACAAAAATATCAAAAAATCATATATTTTATTTCTAATTTTATTCATCTCTAATAATTTTGTCTTTCTGGTCGTTTACTGGAAATTACTAATTTGTTTATTGTCATTGGTGTTTATCTTCCACGCAATCATTCCCCTTTCATCCTAATCAACCACGGATAATTCATTTCTAGTCACTACCTTCTGTGTTATTTACATATTTTCAATTTACATGTTTACATATTTCCGTTAAATCTATAAATGTTATCAACAATTTTAATCGATTAATTATACAAATAAACAGTCCAATTTAACTGGTTCGCTACTTATTTGATCCTTTTCATTCGTTGCTCTTATTATTGAATTGAGTTTCAATCAAACTGAAAAATGAGTGGTTTTTCTTTGTTTTTTTTTGTTTTAAAATTTTGTTTTGGGTTTTATTTCAATTTAAAAAATAACTTGAAAACAAAATCGAAAAAATCACTGATTCACATTCTAGAATAAAATTCCAAAATGGAATACTGCGTGTTATGAGCAATGGTTGGTCAATTTGATCATAAGCAAAAGAAATAATAAAAAAGCAAAAAAGTGATCCAAAATGATCAAATTAAATGCTATTCAATAATTGGAATCGAAATTCATCTTTTTTACTCAATTCATAAAAAAAACAATACTGGGCCTACAACTTGTTACAAAAAATGTCCTATTATTTCATACTGCGTTTTCCTTCTCTTTTTCTTTTTTACTAGTTATTTCCACTTCTTTTTTTTTTTGGCTTATTTCTTTAATAA
>JAKTTS010000473.1:0-12603 GCA_030560485.1 Ascoidea tarda (nom. inval.)
TGATTTTTGCAATGATTTTTGTCAAAAACATGGTTGTTAATTAGTTGATATATGACTATGTTAAAGTTTTTAATTATTTTTTTATAATTTAACAAATAGCAAAAGTAAAAATCATTGATCAAAGAGAGTTTGCTTAATTAGATCTTGAAAATAGAGAATTTGCGTTTAATTTTTTATCATCTTGACTATTTCCTTTTTTTTGAAAACTTTTAAGTTATAATATATGTTTTGGACATAAGTATGGTTTATTAATAGCTTGACAGGTCAGGTAACAATGGTTCCATTTGAACAAAAACGAATTTTTATAGAGAAAAAATTTTTAATTAAAAAAATATCATTTCATGACTTCAATATTCCTTATCCAAGAACCAGCAAAATTCAAAGAAACCAAATGTGGTAATTGGTCGTTGGTTTATCGCCGAAGCCAGTTTAAGATGATTTTGAAACGCCTAGTATGAGGAACTGGATAACAAAAACACCATCTTTTGAAAAAGGATTTTATGATAAAGCAAGAAATTTTTGTTTTAGGGCTACTGAAATTTATTGGCAACATATCCATTGTAATATTTCTATTAAAATTGCTCTACTTCAAGAAGGATCTTGAAGAAGTTTTTTTAAAGTTTGAATTTCTGAAAATTATGCTTTTAAATGTGTATTTACGTATATAGTGCTATACTGTATTTTCATCCATCATCCAGCATTTTGTTTTTGTTTTTGTTTCGTTTCGTCTCGATTTCGTAGTAGAAACAGCACAAACAGCAAGGTAAGCAAAAGTACTATTGTGTTGTAAACGCTGCTTATGATTTAAAAAAGTACCAAAAAGTAAACTATGCTACTTGATTGGTTGTTTTTTGTCTTGTGACCTGGTATTGCAACATGTGCCATATCAGGCTTCTAGTCGCTGTGTATTGAAACATATATAGTTTGTGAACAGTTATCCTATCGCTAATGTTTTTCATCAAATTGAAACCTCTTTTAACCTGGATATGTGTTAGAAGAGTAGACTTTTATAGGTTCTGAATCAACTTGATTTATTTCTTGAATATCTGTACCATATATATTGCATTTGTTCAATAGAAATCTCAATTTAAAATTTCCAACTTTTCTTATACCAATATTGTGGAATATGAACATATAACGGTTTTTAGAAACCATTCGTACTTTCTTATGATTAACCGTTTTTAGACATTCACCATCCAACAAAGACTGATCGCAAACTTTTCCATTATGATTTAATAAAACCACTTGAATAAACAATAAGTTTTTATTAATGTGATCTGTTGTTAGACATATAATGTTATGCCGATTTAAATTTTTTTTGCTGGATGGCGTTGACTGCCTTCCAATACTAGATTGAGCAACAATTTTCAACTCATTCATTTCTATATATTCCACCGATATTTGTGTTTTTGTAATATTTTTACTATTTGGTTCTGGTTCTTCACAATAGTTTGCAGTGAAGAAATAAGCAAAAACCTGAATCTGTTAAATATGGATTTTTATCCTTAAAAGATGAGAATTTATTCAAACCCAAACATGACTTTTAAATGAATTTTCGTTTATCTCACTTTAATCCCCATTTTGATTCTCATCCTTATCCAGATTACTGTCTATCTAAAGCCAAAATTTTGTAATAAATATTCATGAATGTTGACCACTAAAAGATTTCAACCAATAGTGTTCCATTACCTGGACTTCAAAATTCTGCAGTCACCTGCGAGATGATAAAAATGCGATTTTGTCAAGCTTGTTTTTTCTGATTCTGTTTTTCTTCCTCACTATTATTACCTGAAAGATGAACAAGATAAGATCTATTTGACATGTCTAATAACCAGTTTAATTCTGAATTTCCAATAGTCTTAGTGAAAAACCTACCTTATGAGGTTACAACACAGGAGTTGTACGACTTGTTCAACAAGTTTGGAAACATCGTTGAAGTTAGGAAAGGAATAGAGAATCATTTAAAGGGAAACTGTTTTGTTATTTATTCAGATCTCAAATCTGCTAAATCATGTTTAGAGAACCTTAATGGTTTTAATTTCAACTCTAGATACTTAGTTGCTTTGTTATATCAGATTGACAATCATAAAATAAGCGATATTAAAAATGAATTGATCAAAGTAAATAATAAAAGTATTCATTCAAAATAAAGTAAAATAGGGCTTACTATTATAAAATATTTCTGGAAAGAATATATGCTTTATTGTAAGTGATATGCTAATGATAAAAAACAAAAAGAATAATAAAGAAAACGAATATATAATATATAGTATATAGTATAGCGCAGTACATCGTATTGTTGATTTGGAAACTCATAGGCTATGAATGAAATCCCTTCTAAATATATCTTTGATTTGCAATTGCATTGTATCTCCTGGATGAATAAACGTTAATAATAGCGCTATCAATGGAGCTTAGAGTTACACCATGCTGAGCTGGAAAAATTCTCACAAGACTAAACCTAACTCTATATGAACCAGTCCTTTTGATAGCGATTGAATCAAGAGTAAAAATGCAGTGAGAAGAATTAGGATGGCTTTCATTATATCCAACAACTTTAACACCACCCAAAATAGTTTGATCTTCACAAGTGTTACCATTAACATCTAATAAACAAGCATAAATGGCTAGATATTGTTTGTGTGGATCATATAATACGTTTCCTTGAATGTCAACACATGAAGCTTCAATAATAAAATTTCCTCTTAAATATCTTGTTGCAGCATTTGTAGATTGTCTACCAATTGATGGCTGATTGAGAATTCGCATTCTGTAAGACATCTTTTTTTAAAGATTTATTAATTTTTGAATTTTTTATAGTTGAAGTATCTTAGTTTAATTTTGTTTTTATAAGATATTAGAACAATAAAAAAAAAGCGTTGCATTGAGAAGATCATTGTTTATTTAAATATGTTTCAGTCAAACAATAGAAAACATAAATATTAAAAACACTAAAAATAAACAATATTCTTTGATAATAATTCTTTTTTTTTCCATTTCTATTAACCATATTTTGATAACATGATTACAAAATTTATCAGAATTGTTCATTCAGATTGTGCCATATTTGTTGTGCTGAGAACTTCCATGATGCTGCTCTATTCATTTATAATATTCGTGCTATATTAAATATTCGTGCTATATTAAATATTAATTCATCATAAAAATTCAGAAGGAAATATGCTCGAATGACTATTTCAATATTGGTTTTTTACTTGTTAAGTAAAAAAAAATATCCACGATCCCAGTACCAGGATACAAAAGAGTTGAACAATTGGTCGTTGTCCAAAAACTGTTTTTCTATTTGAAATCACTCTATTGATAAGAAATTTATTAATCAGAATAGGCTTAGTATCAGTAACAAAAACTGCAACAACTTTGTTAAATGTACAAAAGAAATAAATAGAAAGACCACATTACTTTAGTTTACTCATCAAATCTCAAAAATAGTTGTTGAAACAGAATAACTAGACCTGAAGACGGCCTTTCACTGCTCCTCAGTGGTGTTAAGTGGTCTTCGAGTGGCTCACTGCTCCATTGCAACACAGTGTCCATCCATAATTTGGAAGATTGAAAGCGACTATAGTCAATAAATAAACCGATTCTTTGTCGTCATGATAAAAAGAACAATAAGATAGTTTCCACTCAAACACCAGATCCAATCGTTATTAATAATGTTTTTGAACCATTCGGAACTAGATGTTATTAAAAATTTTAAGAAATAAAAATACATAAACACGCAGCTGTGTGCATGGAGCCAACGATTAGGCTTGAGAGTCATTCTATTTTTACAAGACAGAGATGAAGCAATCACCAAATGGAAAGAGATAAAGCATTAGATTGAGATATAGAAATAAATAGAAGAAATAATACAAACACCAAAGAAAAATATTAAAAATATCACCAATTAAAAGAAATAAAAATAACCTAAAACCCAAATATAGAAAGCGAATTTATAAAACATAACGAAAGACCTCAACAGATGCATTTGAACCAAATACTACCAAAGATTTTGTAAAGAAATCACCATATCGAAAGTTTTCCCAGGATGTTTCATGACAATCAACATCTATCAAAATCATAATAATCAAATTATTAAAAGTAAAAAGAATAATTGAAATCTTGAACACCCAGTCGCAAATGAGATACTAAACTGCGCCACATAATGAACAATTTTTCATTACTATTCTTCAACTTTTAAAAAAATAATTAATTATAAATTTGATAAAATGAAAACCAACCAGATAAAAAATAACCGGAGAAAAGACAAGATTCATTTGATTACTCTAATAGACAAAAATCTTCAAACAATGACTCATAATTTGAGTTATCGGATGAAAATAAATCAGAAAACAAATCAGCTGGCGCTGCGGGCCATTGCATTTTGATAAGGTTGAAATAACTATTGAGTTAAAGCAATTTTTTTGAAATATGAAAAGATATAAACATTTAAACCTTTTCATTTACTAACGAGAAAGGATTAAATGAATATATCAATTCAAAAATCAAGAAAATGAAAAAACAATAGTAATGCTAAATCAACCATAAAAAAGAAATATAATCTTAGTAAAACCACTGCTGGGTTATGCAACCTGCTGATTTGCTCAGAGCTATTTATATTGTCATTAGACAGTTGAGATGATAGTAAGTTATTAAATTCAAAATTATCGAATGAAGACGATTTGTTGTTGTAGTTATTAAATTCAAACATATTAATGGTGTTGTTGTTGTTCAAGTCATTAGTACTTTCATCATTAATGATCAGAAAATCGTTATAATTATTATTGTTATTATCGTTATCATTAATGGAAACAAAGGTATTGGGATTAGAGTTAATTTCATTTAAAAACTTCTCATTAAATGATTTCAGATCGATTTTGTCAAATATTAGTTTTGGAGAACCTAAATTTAATAGATCACTAACAGAAAGATTGTCATCAAAATCTGGAGTGGTTGAGTTAGAAATTGAATGGAAGTTGGATGAAGCTGAAGAAACAGAAGGAACTGAAAGATTAGAAACATTAGAAACATTAGTTAAATCGCAGGAATTATCAGAGGCCAAATTAATTAAATTATCCAAAATAGAATTGGCTTGAGCATTGTTGGACAAATTTTCATTTTTTTTTTTATCATTTTCTGAGTATACTTGCAATTCAGTAAAATCATTGGAATTTAGGGTATTAAGATTTTCCTGGATCAGAATTTGTGGGATATCAGTTGAGATAGAAGTATTATTATTAGAAATTAGAGGAGAGTTTCTGTAATCAAAATTAATTTCGGATAAAATAGATGTATCAATATCATCAACGTGGCCGCCTAATTGGGATATTTTATCAATGAGTTTTTGATTCAACTCTAACAATCTTATTTGATTCTTTTGATAGTTCTCAACAACTAAATTTAAGTGATTCAAGTTGTTGGTAAGGCTTTCAACATGTCTTCTTTTTTTCTCACGAGAGGCATGAGCTGCTTTCCTATTACGCAAAATTCTTTGAATTCGACGTTGTTCTTTCTCTTCATCAGTTTTTGCACGCTTTCTTGGAGGAAGTGTTGTTTTGAAGTTTTCAATGTCAATGTCCAAGCTGTGGATTTTAGATACTCTCGAAGCCATGTTGAAAAGATATAGATCAAGAAATGCGAATGTGAACAATCAGCAAACAGCAGCTTTTTTGCAGCGATAACACCTTTATATACAACACGCTGATGCCACGTCGCCTTTGCTAAAAAAAGAAACTCAGCCCCAACAGAAACACCGCCCGGGCCGCAAACGACATCCGGATATTATGCGCAGCATCGTTTTGACTGCATGATTCTAAGCTAGAATGCATATAACTGTTAGTTCCATGGATGTGGCGAAGACCAATGTGATGGATATAAAAGTGACACTGTTTACCTTTTTCTTGTTCAGGCAAAATGCTCAATTGGGACTTGCAGAAAGGGTAACTGCCCTGCTATCTAGATCACCAACGCGGTGGTGACGGAGGTGATGGTGATAGTGGGCCATAGAACAGAGGGCTTCATACAACAAAGAGCCCAAAGTAAGGGCAAAGAATCAAGCCGCCAGATATCACACTCAAAGAGATACTGTACCACATTAAGAGCTGCCTGTGCGATCAATACAATGTTCAGCAGTACTAACACAAACCATACTATATTGAAAACTCCTCCCAGAAACACCTTGATACCACTAAAAAACCCAGATTTTTTATTCCATGATTCCAATGAATTAAAGAGCAGTACTAAAAATTCTGATAGTGCCAACAACCCCAATAATATAATATTGTTGAGTCCCGAATATTCACCAAAAAAAAGAATATCGAACACAAAGAATGATATAATCTACAATGATAAAAATCTAAACAAAAGAAAAATATTTCCTATCAAAAAATCAAAAATTGGAATGGGTCATTTCACCCCGAATTTTAAGAATAAATTGAAATTTAACACAAATATTAAATTCGGCTATCCCATTACTCCAACGACAAATAAAAGAGAACATAACGATTCCTACAAAGATATAGACAATGACGATAACCTTGGTTTGGATTTGTCAAAAAATTTACTTGATCCGACTAATAATAAGCATATTAGAACTCCAAATGATAGAATCATTGATAAAAAATCTTTTAATCTCAACAACAGTGATGACGGTTTTGATCACAGTCTTGATTTCAGCTTTAATAACAATTATGGTAATCTTTTTGACCCAAATGAGGAGCTATTATTAATCAACAGGAAAGGAGAAAAATTTATTAAAAAACTAACTAGCCGAGAAAAAAAAATTAAACCGAAAAACTTACTAAGCCAGTTATTAAATGTGTGTGATGATGATGATGATGATGATGATGATGATGATAACCATGACTATGATGATTATAGAAATGCAGTAAATACCAAAAATACTGTTAATAGTGGTGGGGATATTAAACGATTTGAACCCAAATTAAATACTCAATTCGATGAAATCGATGAACAATTGGGAATAGGAATGACTATTGAAGAAATTTTTGAAAATAAAAATCCAAAATCGAGCAGACGGATCTTAGTATTTAAAGATAAAAACTCAGACTCAAATTCTGAATCTGAGTCTGAATCTGATGATGACGAATAGTATTTAAGCCGTTACCATCAATAGATTACCCAATACGCTTGAGTATCCATATTCATTTATTTTTATTAATAAGCTTTGTTGTGCTATATTATATTTTTCGCTGATTTCCTTCATATATCCTTTGTTTTCTCTTCATCTTTAATTTTCTTAATAGAAACCACCAAATTGGGCCATACATTTTATATGCCTGAACAGCGTAGGAGAAGCGTTGTACTACATGAACCACCCCAACGGATGCTATCTACAAAGAAGGTTCTAGAATCTTCTTTTCTTCTCTATCAAAAATTGTCTTGCTATCCCAAACGATATAAGAGGATCTATTTCGTGAAAAATGTTGATTGGATTGAATCTCTTGCACTTTGATTTTATTGTTTTTTTCTTTTTCACTTTTTTTGTTTTGCTTATCAATATATCAATAACAATATTCTAATCATGGTTAAGGAAACGAAATTATACACTTTACTCGGCGTTTCGCCAGATGCAACTGAAAATGATTTGAAAAAGGGTTACAGAAAAATGGCATTAAAATATCATCCAGATAAACCAACCGGCAATACTGAAAAATTTAAAGAAATAAGTGAAGCCTTTGATATTTTAAATGATAAAAACAAGAGACAAATCTACGATCTATATGGATTAGAAGCTGTAAGACATGGTGGCCCAGTTCCAACCGGTAATGCATCAACCAATGGTTCCTCTAGTGGATTCTCTGGTGGGTTCCCCTTTAGTAGTGCGTCAGGAATGCCAGGAGGAACTTCGTCTTTTTCGTTCACCTCAAGTGGTGGATCTGATCCAGGGTTTTCAAGCAATGATGCTTTTAACATATATCGTCAATTTTTTGGTGGTTCAGGAGGCATGGGTGGCATGGATGATTTTGGTGCAAGCAGTTTTTCCTCCTCTCCATCGGGCAGTTTTCCATTCAATCGTGCATCCAGTTCCAATAATAATAATAATAATAACAATAATAATAATAATAATAACAGTAATAATGTTTTTTCCAAGAGATCGGGAAATAGATCTGCTGAAACAATTGAATTGAAATTACCTTGTTCATTAGAGGAGTTATCAAAGGGAGGAATCAAAAAAATGAAAATCAATAGAAAAGGGCCTCATAACGAAAAGGAAACGAATATTATATCAGTAAACATAACACCTGGCTGGAAAGCTGGTACGAAAATAACATATCCCAATGAAGGAGACTATACTATTCATGGAAGACAAGATATTAAGTTTGTTATAGTGGAAAAGCCACATCCTATTTTCCAAAGAGTTGATAATGATTTGATATTGAATTTGGACTTGACGTTGAAAGAAGCGTTATTGGGATTTAAAAAACAAGTTAAGTTATTAGATGGGAGAGTGATTTCAATTGTGAAAACCCAGCCAATCAATCCAGCTTTAAAAGAACCATATCCTAATTTGGGTATGCCAATTAGTAAAAAACCTGGAGAAAGGGGTGATTTGATTGTTCAATTTAGAGTTAATTATCCATCAAATTTGACGTTGAATCAAAAAAATGCGATTGCAAATAATTTTTAGCAAAGGAATAGTATAGAGATTTTGAATTCAAGGTAGTTATTTAATTTAATTTATTTCATTTTACTTTATTTTACTTTATTTTACTTTATTTTACTTTATTTTACTTTATTTTTATTTTTATTTTTATCTTCATTTTCATTTTTATTTTCCTTTTTTTTTGTTTTTATGAAATTGGTTGTTAAATTTTAATTGTAATTTATAATTTATAATTTTATATTTTATTTGATTTACAATTGAAATTGAATTATGTTTTAACTTTTATTATTATTATTATTATTATTATTATTATTATTATGAAAGTAATAGTATTTTTAGTTGTAATTTATAAATGTATATATTAAAACAAGGAAATAAGTAAAGCATATAATCTAAATCAAACTTTTTTTGAGATGTTTGAGCGCAATGGAGAAGGAGAGTAACCGGTGGTTTTTGAGACGTCTATGTTGACGTATTCGTTTACCTTTGCAGCCATGCCACCTTTGACTCTTTTAACTGCTCTCGATTTCTTTGAGCCCTTTTTCTTGTAGACCTCGATGTAAAAAGCAATGAATAAGAACAAGTAGGAGCTTAAGATACAGCAACCCCAGACAGCGGCATTGGTTGAACCAGCACAATCAGCACAGTAAGGAAGAGTGTCTTTGAAATAGGTAAAGGCTACTTTTTGATAAGAAGCAAAGTAAACAAAAATTAAGTCTAGGATGAATTGAATGATTTGGAATCTTGTGACCCATTCCTTCCACCAAACTTTATAGCCAGTAGAAGTTAAAAAGTAGTACCAGTACATTAGACAATGGACGGATAAATTCAAGGAGATGGGGACCCAGGAAATGGGAGTTTCACCTATTAGCTGAGTGAAACATAGTAGGGCAGTTGCGCCATGGTGATAGGTGTGTAGAAAGGTTAATTTTTTCTGTTTGACGACTAGGAAAAAGGTGTCAATGAACTCGATGAATTTAGTGAGGTAGTTTAGGTAGTAGAGGGTGATTAGAGGTTGGGTCCAAGAGTTTATGTTACAGATGGAGTAGAAGAGGCCATTTTTAAAGATGATTGGGACTAGTTGTTCGACAATTAGGATTAGTAGGATGAAGGAGATTGAAGTTAGGATTAGGTTGTGTAGTTGGAACAAGAGGGATAGTTTTAAAGGTTTGAAAGAATTTTTTTTCAAGTAGTAGCTGCCACCAAAGATTATGAAATAGTATAGGGAGATGGAAGATAGGACTATGGGTAGGGTTGATAGGAGCTGGTTGCCAGGAACAAAGACAAACTTTGAAGGAACAAACTTGTTGAAAGTTACAAGAGAGATTATTGAGTCGAAATGGTCCCATAATTTGATACCAAAGGGATTATCTATAGATGGAATTGGATAGTTCATTTTGAAATTGGAAAATGGTGTTTAGAACAGCACTAATAATCAGAAGTAGTAGAAGGAGATAGTTATATAGTAATAAAATAAAATACAAAGTAAATTATTGAATTAAAGAGAAAAGAAGGCTGGAAGCGAAGAAAAGTGGAAAACAAGAGACTGTGAAATAGAAGGGAATTGGGGAAGAACAAAGCGAAGGAAGAGAAAATATAGCGGTGGTAGCGTTATAATATAAGCAATGATATATTGTTGCAAGAAATGAAAGAGAGCAGAGCAATAGAAACAAAAATGAGAAGAGTGGAAGTGGATGGTATATAAGGTCAATATGGCCTCTATGGCCCTCTATGGCCGCTATGGAGATGAAAACAAGTCACTAGGAATAGCATTTAAGGTTTTACTTTTGTGATCATGGAAATTCAAAAAGCGAGCGCAGGTTGGGAAAAGAGAGAAGAGAAGAGGAATGTGGAAAAAGAATGCAAGCGAACCAAGAGCGAACCAAGAGCGTTTTGGCGCAGGTTTGGACCAGCTATGGAAACAGGAGCAGGAAATGGCTAGGGAGAAAGCAGGAAAAGGAGCAGCAAGAGAAAACAGCTGGCGAGGAGAAACCTGGGAGAGGTGTGTGAGCGAGCAGCAGAGGAGAGGTTGTTGTACTCGTGGACAGCGTCGCAGTAGGGCCTCTTGAAGGCAGCAAGGTCAGCAGAGACAGCAGAGGAAGCGCAAAACGAGCATTTGTAGAGCAGGTCCCAGAAGTCTGTGTCGTCGAGCGAACAAACACACGAGAGAAAGTCTACAGAGTCGAGATATACATGGCTGGTGTCGATGTTGCTGCCATACGTCTCGAAGGATCCACAGGAGTTTAGGAGAGTGCTGTTTGCGTCGAGGCAGTAGGATTGAAACTGGGAGCATGAAGCGTATCGTGTGGAGCTGGAGAGGGAGATGGAGGCCATCTAGGACAAGGAGATTGAGCGAGAGAGGTGCAGTTGGAGACGAGTGAGCTATCTACAGGGACTGGAACATTTACGGTGTATTGTGGATTGGAGGCAGTTGGTTGATGGTTGATGTAATCGGAGTGTGATCTGAAGGAAATTTGCTTGAAGCAGTGCAGAAATTAGGTTTGGGTTTGGAAAATGTGAAAAGCATGTGAAAAGCTGCCTGTAAACAATCACGCTCCAACAATGCCTCTGTTTTTGTTGCAGCCTTAATTCTCCCTCTTCGTTATCACATTAGCTGTCAGTTCTAGCCGCCAGACTCCTCAAATAACCAGAAAGCTAGCGAGCAAGAACGGAAGCAAATGGTGTTGAAAATGATGCAACTGCTGGTGTTTGCGAGACTAGTTTGTTTTGTTGTGTGGATGTGCAGTCTTCAGATGGTGAGGTGCGAAGAGAGTGAAGAAGGCTACGGGAACCGAGCGTTGTTCCAGTTGGACTCTGCGTTGAGCGTGGTGAACCCGTATTACTTTGAGCTGGGGGAGGTGATGAGCAGGTTTGCCCTTGAGATGCTCCGGTACCACAACCAGAAGCGACAGTTGCACCAGGACGTGCCAGACCTAGTGTGGAACCAGACAGTGTATGACTTTGCTCAGAGCTACGCCGACAGCTACGGCTGTCCGGAGGACTTGGAGTTGGTGCACTCGATGTCGGCAGACTACGGCGAGAACTTAGCGTCAGGCTTCCCGAACGTGTCGGCGGTGGTGGACGCGTGGTACAACGAAATTGCCGACTTTGACTACAGCCGCATAAACGAGTACGATGACGGCTCATTGCTCAAGAACGTCGATCCAGACCGGCCCATCGGCCACTTCACGCAGCTCGTTTGGAAGAGCACAACGCAGCTCGGATGCGCGTACAAGCAGTGCGCACGCTACCTCTACTACACGTGCAACTACTACCCGGCCGGCAATCTCCGGATCGTCGGCGGGCACTCGTACGCGGCCAACATCGCGGTCTTGCGGTGATGGTCACCTCTCCTCTTGCTCCTGCTGCTCTTGCTACTTGTTCTTCCATATTCAAGAGCTCGCTCTGCTCTGGAACCGGCTCTGTGCAAAACGTCCCGGTGAGTCATCTTTACTGGCTATAGCGCTGGTTTTCAGCTTCTGGAAAATATGTCATCTGCATGGAAGTTGCTGCTGTTTGTTCTCTTTTTCTTCGCTTTCTTCTTTTTCTGCTGCGCGAAAAAGGGCTTTTCTATCTTCCCCCATATAGCCCGTTCTCGTGTCGAGAACAGCGCGCTATGCGTCATAATTCCCTGTACATCTGCGCTCTTGCTACACCGCTCAGCCAAATCCTATTTTGCTGGGCTGCTCTTTTGCACTTTCATCGCACGTCCTCCCTTTTGCACCGGGATCTTTTCTTTCTTCCCATCGATTCGGTTTTGTTCGCCTTTTTTCATTTTTCACAGCCAATCTTCATTCAACCATCCTCTTTTACCTTCATCGACATATTTTGCTTATTTCACGTCTTATTTTTTGCTTTTCCATCTCTACTTTATTTTCTATTCTTCTTTATCTTTATCTTTATCTTCATCTTATTCAGATCGCATTCAAATCTTATTCATTCCAACATTGTTTATTTTTAAATCATATAATCATATT